>VZUI01045816.1:0-152053 GCA_013401135.1 Cettia cetti | reverse complement strand
TCAACTTCTTACCTGTCACCTGTACTGGAAAGTTAAAAATCTTTTTTTTTCTTTTTTTTTTTTCCCTCAGTGTTGATTACCCTTTTATTAAGCAGATGCTTAAAATCTGTACTAATGGGAAGGTCATCTAGAAGAGTAGGAGTAAAAAAGGGAATGTTACACCACTTTGGAGGAATTTTATTCCCCTTTTTACCTGTTACTGTTTGTTTTCATGCTGCATGGAGGTTTACAGATTTCCCTACTTAGAGTGGTTAAAATATAGTTGATGCCTGCCATTTTTGTTGGATTTGATATTTTGGTGATCTCTGGATCTTTGCTCAAGATCTCATAATTTGCAGCTATTCTGCATTCATGATGGTTGAATATTTCGAGACTCACCCTTTTTCCTTCCTTTACTCATGCTGAGTGCAGCTGTTTAAGTACCCACTGGATCAGTGTGTAAGGCAGCCCATGTCCACTCTTGGCTTTTTCTGGAAAGATTTGTATCTCATTCAGCACTGTAACAGTCCTGCAGCAGAGGGTCAGGCAAAGCCCATCTATAAATCTGCTTACTGAAAGTCTGAACCATGTTTTCATGAAGAAGAAATGAACACTTCATTGCTGTGACTGAATAGGCAAGGTATTAAACTGATGTTAAACCATTTCTACACTGTATCTATAAAATCATTGCACCTTAAATGACGTTTCATTGTACAGCAAAATACTTAGCTAAATAAACTAAAACAAACACCGTGTTCAGAAGGGTATCAGGTCACTTGCATTTTTAGTTGGGAGCATATGGACTCCTCTGATAGGAAGTAGGAGTTGGTAGCAGTGTTCCACTGCCTTCGTGTTTTTTGATAGATGCTTCTTGGCTATTTCTACATCAAATCACATCAGCTGTTAAAATAACAGCTGTTAAATTGCTCTTTCAGTGAAAGACTAAAAGCTCTCATTTCTGCTCTAGTTTTGGTTTTGCTGGAAATGAAGGCAAAGAGGATTGGAATACAGGGAAAGATCTCAGAACTCTGTGTGGCAGAGTTTTTTGGCAGATGTTCAGCCTGTGTATTTTGTTTCCACTAGAGGAGCCTTCCTTGAAAATGGCCATGGATAGTGCATGGCTTCAGAATTCTTTTAACCAGATTTTAATCAAGTGTGATACTATTTTCATCTACTCATACCAAATATCTTGTTTATATTTAATAATTAAATTTATCGTACCATATCCCACATATCTCGAGACATTAGTGTGACGAATTCAGGGAGAAATGGTTGTGAAATAGTTTAATAAAATGTGTTCAATTGTGAAGAAATGTAAGAAAAGGCATTTGCTGCTGAAATCTGGGACCTGACAAAAGAACTGGTTTGGGTGAATTGAATGTACAGGAATATATCTATCAACAGATGTCAAGTTAATTTAGGAGGTAAATAGATTTAAGCAAAGACTTGTGACATCCATTGTCAGCAGACCTCAAGATACCAGTTGCCATTGGATTTAATCTGCCATAAAAACAATGAGAATATTTCTACATGATATTGAGAGATTACAACCTTCTTTCATCCAATTGCTTTTTTTAAGAGTCTGCATCATAAAATTGAGTCCTGCTGATTTTTTGTTGGAGATGAACTACCAAGAGAAGATGCTTTCTTGATTTGTGACAGCAGGGTTGGGGGAGTGAGGGGGGTGCATGGGTTATGTGTAATTTAGTGATGGTTATATTTAGTGTCTGAATTTAGTTACAAAAACTTATTTCTGGTCCTGTTGAGAAAAGAGTGGAGGTAATTAAAACAAAATTTAAATGTTTGTGAACAAGATTGTATTAAATTATGGTGGTCTGAGATTTAGGAATAGTTCCTAGGGTGTGTAATAGCTTTTATTAGAGTAACTGTGTACAACTGAGACGGAGGGGAAAGAGCTTTTAAGCATGCAAACCCTATAATTACAAGAAAAGATTAATTTTTAAAATTATTACTATTGAGTCCTATTAGTCCAATAAAATCATTACTTCTCCTTCTGAAACTGGACTCTGATGCAGTTAGTTATTAGTGAGCTTGGATTTTCCTTCCATTCATGGGTTTCCTTCCATGTATGTGGGTTAATTTAAAAAGGGATGCTTACTAGCTCAGTACAGGTTATTTAGAAGTTCTTAAATATTCCTTTCTTACAAGGAAGGGATATGTTTCAATTAAGTAAATTTGGTAAAGGAGATGACTACTGAAAAAATTCCTTCCCGAAAGGAAGACGGTAATGTGTTCAGATGTGGGATTATGGCAAGATCTGTGTGTCTTTTCTTAGCTCCAGGGACTTTGTGTCAGAAGGAAGAGGTTTATAATGCTTTTTTTTTTTCATTCATCATACACTGTAAAACCACATTACAAGGCCAACAGCAAATTTTTGCTCTGTTTTAAGTCTAGGATAACCTTGAGGAATTTGTTTTAAGCAAAGTTTTTGTGTATTTTTTCCTGTCACCTTTTCTTCCAGTGTTGTGGATGTCTACTAATTTATTTTCTAATAACGCTTCACTGCATAATTTATCTTGGAAGACTTATTGGTAAATGTAGAGTATTCCAATAGTGATTAAATGTACATCAGTCTCAGTTGTCTTGAGTAATGATAAAGTTGTAAAACTCTATCCTGCTTTTATTTTAGTATTTTTGGAAAATAATCAAGTTGCCTGACATTTTTCTCAATGTTTGCCTAACATAAAGCAGCGTATATTCCTTTTTCTAATGAAATTAATAAAATCATGAGTATTTACTCAACAGATACTTGTGTTGGTAAAGTCAGTGAACTGTGAAACTGACAGAAGCTTTGAAGTAAATGCATACTTAAGAAGAAAAAAAGCCACAAACCAACAGTACAAACTTTCCCAGTGGAGTCTGTAAGCTTCATATTTTTTCTGTGAACTACTGCTGCTTTTTACATCAAAATTGACCAAGTAGAAGTTGACTGGTTGCTACCTTGTGTGATTGTAGGATAGGCAGAAAGGACAGCATGAGCTTGAATTCTCATCAGTCTCAGGAGAATAGTTAGTGAGGATAGATGTGTAGACATGTGTCCCTTTGTCTTTCATTTGTACTGCAAATAAAATATCAAATACACTAAAGCTGAGTAGGCTTTGAAGGCGTGACATGCAGTGGAATATCATAAGTTTTGATATTCCAGAACTGCATTAGAGTACTTGCCTTAATTATCAACATGAAAAGCAGACATATTGAAGTTACAGATCTAATTGTTTTCAAGCTTACATACATAGTTACCCCTTGCCTAAAAAGTTGAACAAGAGTCCACATATTTTAGATGAATTTCTCTTTAAAGAATTCAGTATTACGGGGGTTGTATTTTGTTTAGTCGTATTTATTTCTGGGCAAAATTGCTTATACAGAAGAAAAGAAATTACTCATTCTTTGGAGAGTTGGCAAAGTTTTCTTTTGTTTAGGAAGAGTAAAGTGAGTGAGAGTATCTTTCTGTGCCATCACCAAAGAAACTGTTTTTGAGACCCTTGAGAACTAAACTTCTCTCAAAGTAGAAAATGAACTTGTAGAAAAAATATTGCTTCCATTGCCAGCCATAAACAGCCATAGCTGTAATGTCATCCTGGTAGTACGATGACTTAAAGAAATGCTGAGCTAGGGAGAACTAATATGTTTTATTAGACAGTTGATATGATTGCTACAGGAAAGATCCAATCTTTTGATGCACAGATCATTTTTAGATCCCTTAGCCTTTAAAGCTGGATCTTTTGTGGGCTTCTGGACTATTGCATAAAAGTTCAGAGCCAATAATCAAAATAGGCTTTTTTTCCTATATATTCAACAATGATACTTCACTGAAGCTTTGCTATAAAGGCTATAGTGGGAGAAATGCAGCAGAGTGGTATACCTGTGTACATATGAACTCAAGATGTAAGATTATTTTTAAAAATAATGTAAATGTGTTAATTGGTATTTTAAAAAAACTAATGCCTTGTTATATCAAAGTAAAGGAGTGTTTAGCAGGATAAAAAATAATACAAGTGTAAAATAGTTTTAATCATCTCATTCAATAACTAGACTAGATGGCTACATGAAGTAAAGAAATTTTATACATGTTCTTCTAACTTTTTGATTAAGAAGTGCACCTAGTGCTTAGTAGAAGTGAGAACTTCTGCCACAAGTTTTTAACTAGGGGAAGATTCAAAGAAAACATGAAGTGTTTATGTTGTAAACAGCTTTTTTCAAATAGCCTGCCATGCAAAAATATCCCAGGCTTCATTAAAGCTGTATGGAATTTGTGAGATTTTCATAGACATTTTTGTGGAATCAGGGAAAAATCCATCTTTAAATTAAGAACTTCCCATCAAGTGTTCTGTTTTCCCTGACGCTTATGTTGGAGAGACCTGTTAGGAATGACACACATCAGTTCTTATAGCTGTCTGCCTAAGGCTGTCTGCTTGGAGAAGTAAAGCATTTTCCTGCAAGACATTGCTTTGGCATCTAAATCTCAGTAGCTGGTTCTGGTACTGGTAGCATAAGTCTCTCATTGCTGCTGATGTAACTCTTCATGAAATGTTCTTCTTCCTTTAGCAGCATTAGCTGTCTCCTACTATTACTGGCTTTTTCAGCTGCAAAGAGATGAATGAATGGATCAATCCTTCCAAAGAATGCCATCAGGAAGTGCAACATGGATGGCTGTTACAAAATTTGGCTGTTTCTTTCTAATATGTTTGAATCAGTGATTACAGTAGAACTGTTTCCCTAAGAAAAGATTGAACTTTTTGCAAAGAAAATACAGACATTTTGAAGTAGACGGAAATCACTTAAGGTGGTCATGGTTAAACTTTAATATTTAGAATTGGTGTGTTACTCGCAGTGAAGCTAGGAAAGGCTAGAGTAAGTTGACTGGTGTATGTAAGAATTATTTTGCCAAACAGCACACAGTAGTCATTTGTGAATGTGTGGTGTTAGAAGGTTAAAACAGAAACTGTCCATCTCATATCACATATATGCCAAATTAAAAATGTTGCTGCTGGTTTTTTCATCAGTTACGCAACCTAAGCCAGCAAGAGTGGCATTGTTTTGGGGCAGTTCTCAAGCCTTAGTTTGCTGAAAGTCAGTTTTTTAAACAGGACTCAGGGCTTCTGGTCTGTATGTTGTCTTTTGTGGTTTTTCTTTGTAAGTTGTGTGTTTAAAGCGAAAAGGTTTGGTTTAGGCAAGTGGAGAGAAGTAAATATTTTCGTATGTCTTCTGTAATTTTTTTAACGTTTTTGTTAGAAAAGCTTTTTTGAAAGTAAAAAAACCAGTATTGCTCTATTGGCTGTAGCAGTTACAGAATACTCCTGTAAACAGAATTTGAATATTTCTATTATTATTTAAAAATCTGGAAAGACATCTAATAGATTCCTCCCTGACAGGTCAGTATTTTTTCAAACAATCTGTTTCCTTTCAGCTGTAATAGGTAGAAATTAGCTCAAATAAAAATGTTAGTATAGAAAATCTGCTGATTGGACCCCTTCTATCACCTGTCTGAAGTGATTGGCTCTCAGAAGGAGGAGAACAAATCAAATGCTTTCAGTGTGTTAGGGCTTTTGCGTTTACGTGATTTTTTGAGTGCTGCTTGACAAGAGTTCTTTCAAAGATGCAGCATTTTTCCCTTTCTGGCTGGTGTTCCTCACTCTGTGTGAAGGTATAGAATCAGTGAGTAAATTAGTGTGGGTATAAGTGTGCAATAAGTGCAATTGTCATAGAGTCACAGAATATGCTGAGTTGGAAGGGGCCCATCAGGATCATCGAGTCCCACTCCTGGCCCTGTGTACGACACCCCAAGAATCACATCACGTGTAAGTTTTGATCAAAACTGTGTACTGATTTCTGAAAGAGATACAATGATGTAGCTGAATTCTGCTTAGCCTAGAGAAGAAATAGGGAATTATTTTATATATGAATCATTAAATTAGTATGAAATTGAGATAATAAAGAAAGATCAAATGTATATCATCTGGTAATACCAAATCCAGAAGATTCAAGTGAAGCTAGTAGAAGTTGGCTGAGAAGAATCAAAAGTGGTAGTATTTTGGTTGTTCTCTGCAGAAGGTGGTTTCTGCCAAAGGATCTTCTAAATGTGATAAAACTGAAGGGGTTTTGGGAGCAACCAGAAGAGCTCATGGAAGAGAAATAACTTACTAGAACCAGTGTGATCCACTCAACCTCAGCTAGTTAGAGAGTGGAAGAGCACTAAAGGGAAAGTATTGCTGTGTTTTCTGACATTTTATTTTCTCCTGTAATTACTGTTACAGAGAGGATAAGAAGGTTTGATTTGGTACAGTACAACTGTTCTATATTTCAAAATAATGTAAAAGCCAGAAATACGTGTTTGGTTTATATGCTGGATGAATTGCTTGAGACTCTCAAACAACAACAAAAAAAAACAACAAGACAAAGAAACCACTAAGACTCAGTATAGGGGTTTTTTTTTTTTAGTCCTTTGAAACAAGCAAGATCAAAATTGTAAATGGGAATTTGGAAGAGTAATTACAGTTTTTTACTTAATTTTTCTTTATTCCTTGCATTTTGTTATTCTTTATTTTAGTCTGCTGTATTGTAGAAGCACTGCTTGCTGCTAAATGCAATGTTTAAAATTCCCTAAGATTGTAAGGGATAAGCTACAAATATGGACTATCAGGCAAGCCCTGGAGATTTAGTTAATCTGACCTAGATGTTCTTTTGATGATTGAGACCTGCAGTATGTGAAAACACTTCTCAATTTCAAAATGAAACACAAGGATATCTGTTGTATAACTCAGCTGTCCTTGTAGTGACAGACACATCAATCATTTCTGAACAGGAAAGGATTTACTATAAAAAGTTTGTAGCTTTCGAGCTGTTGAGTTCATTGGCATTCGGATCAGCAGTGATATTGGAAGTTGTAAGTGAATTCAGCATTTGAATTTTACCATGTCCTAAAGAGGATTAGCTACAAATGCAGGCAACATACTTCTTTCTTTTTCATTTTCAAGAGCCTGTTGTGTAAGATGTTAATTCTTGACTCAGTTTTCAGCATATTTTATGTGAAACTGCTTGGTAGCTCTTAAAAGAGCACTGAACAGTATATAAGTAATATAACAGAATATAAGTAACTGTGGGAAGGGGAAAAAACCCAAATACCAACTAATTGGAAAAAGAAAACATGTACCTGGAAAGCTGTGTTTATATATACCACTTTGAATATGTGGGAAACTGCAATTTTTCTGTAACCTTCTGGGCTGAGACTATTCTAACACACAGAGCTGCTCCATGTTGGGAAGCTGTGGGATTAGCATCCTGGTTTTTGCAAACCCTTACATTGACTTCATAGAATGATTGGGTGATTGGTAGGATTATATGGACACTTACTCTTCAGAACACACTGTCTCCTATATACTTAGCAAAGCTTAAAGAGTTTTCACTGAAATTTTTGCATAATGGTTTCCTGATGTGCTCTGAATTATTTCAGAAAGATGCAAGGGTAGTAATCCTGCACTCTGAGAAGACAGGAAAAGGCAACTATCTGTGTTTGAAAGAGAGACACTAAATTCACATTTCCTATAGTAATTGTTTCCACTGGTTTGCTACTGAAACTTAATATTTCTCACAGCATTTTGTTCAAACTGCCTCTTTTGTGCAAACTGGCATTCAAATTTTTAAAGTTGCACTTCACATTTAAACTGTAGAGATTTCTTACAATATTCAAACCTAAAAGCCTTCAAGAGTCAAAACAAGTGTTTCTCTTTAGGGGTGAACAGACATTTCCTTGGAATTACTTTAAGCTATATTAATGTGAATCTGGACATTTGAAATAAAAAACAGAGTCCACTCTGTAAATTATATTTGTGCTAAGTAAGACTAGGTAGTATAAAGCAAGGAAATCCAAGTATCTGTGGGAGGGAAGGCCAAGAGGTAAAAATGATGGATGCTTTGCACACATTTTGCTGTAGCCTTTTTTAGATATGTTGTACATGAGTAGGTAGTACGTGTGACATGTCTCTTCAAAAAATTTGACTTTTCCTATCTTTATCATAGAATTTACTCAAGTTGAGGAACTGCTGTTCTGAGTATGGCATGTGTTGCTGGGAAGGGACGATGTGGTTTTCTATACCAGATGGAGTTTCAAGGATTGAAACCTTTTCTTTGAGCACATGTATAATGTAGCTGCAGTCTGCTTGAAACAACAAAGGAATAAAATAAGCAAAGGCTCACAACCTGGGAAAGTCAGTGACAGAAAGAACTGTGGCATGCTGACAATTACACATCAGTTCCTCTGTGCACACACACTTAAGGGCAAGCCTTAACTGTCTTAGCCTTGAGAGTGAGTCTTGAGCCTTCTGTTCTGGGGTAGGAATTGCCCTACAGTTACTATACCTGGCATCTGTACAGTATTGGCATCACCAAATGATGAAGGTGCAGTTCAGAAGCATGGTTTTCTAGCTGCTAAGTTGTAGTGGTGCTGAATGCAAATATTTCATTGTGAAGACAGTTTGGAATCATTTGGTGTAGTTCTTTACCATGAGTAATACAAAGGATTAATATAGGTAGCAGCAGTAATACCCAATTAATGTGGTGATAGAATTTATTAAACGTTTCAGTTCATCTGAGGTTTATTTTAAATTAACTCTCTCAGCAACATTCATCCAAAAAGGAAATGTCTTGAATAAGATGACTGCAATTTTTATATCTCAGAAATGCAACTTACTATGATCATTTGTGAGCTTGTACTTTAATTTAAACAAACAAAAGCTATGAACTTTCGTTATGAATACCTGTATTCTGTTTATTTTCCCTTAGTATGTTCTATGTGCAGTAATGTACTTCTTCTTGTGGAAATATTTTACAGACTCCTGGCTTGAGAGCACACTCTGGAAGATTGCAGTGGTTTGCAAAAAGGTGTATATTAGGTAAACAGGTATGTGACTCGTATGATGTGTTCTATGAAACTGTCATTTTATTCCGAGAAAAATTGTTTTGAAGTATTTTCTCACTTGATTTTTATGTTTGTGAAAGGACATGTGACAGGTTGATGAGGTGAACTTAATGCTAATGTATACTTAAACAGAAATACTCTTTTAGCTGAATGCACACAGTATATATGTGCACATATATAGAAAAATAATTGTTTGGCTGAGGTATAACTGTTCTTCCTTCTTTTTGAAGATGGAAGTTTTGGAACAGTTGGTAGAATTAACTCGAAATCTGTTTGAATGTGATAGAGATGAAATGTACTACCACCTGCTTCAACTGTATGGTAAGTGAGCTTGGATCTTTCCATGTTTGTGATCTGTTTCCCTTTGTGGTTGGAGATGGGATGTAACCCTGGAGAGAAGCTGTATCTTGATACACAATTAGTCTGGGTACTATTCTGAGTCATCTTGTGGGGAAGGAGATGTCAGGGGTTTAGGTTTTTTTCATCTGGAGACCTGAACACTTAGTATAGTGTGTGTGTATGTATGGATGGATGTAATATAGACTTATGTAGTTCAAGTTGTCCAATCCGTTGTCTAATGTCTGGTGTTACAATTTGAAAGTTAATTCTGTTTTGGCTTTCAATGTGCTTAGAGAAGAAAACCTCATCTGTTATCTTCATAACTGATAAAAATCAGGGGTCTCCTATAATTGGATCTGGTTCTGAAAGGTGCATGTATTTTTAAAACTGACTTATTTTTCATCAGCCACAACCTAACTTCTGCATCATTTATACCCAGTTTTTCAAACTGAAAGTTAATTTCTGTGCTACAGACTAAGTGTAGCATGTATCTATGAGGTTTTCATTCTTCTATTCTGTGTTTTTCAGTCTATGTTGGGTTTGTTATTCTGTGTATTATACTGTAATATAAAGGGTTAAAATTTCTGAGATTTATTTTAAGGTACTGAAAAAATACATTGTGTTAAGATTGGATATGGAATGCTCTTGGGTATGGAGCACTAAACAGTAAATTGGGACATAAAGCGTTACAGGAATTTCTGTGTACTTTGGTAATGTATGTATATATGTCTATATATTATTGAGCCATTACAGGAGTAAGATATATCTGGAAAACTTGCTTTTGAGTTTGAAGTACTTTCAGGCTGTTCTCCAAGTACATTTTTGGTTGGGTAGGACTGTTGATGCAGGCCTCTTCCCCACTGCACTTAGCTACAGCAGGAGAAGACGTGAGTACTTGCACAAAAAAATGACCAGACCCTGTGAGAATTTTGCTGCTTTTCATTTCCTGAAGCCTTGGAAAGCTTCAAAGAAAACTGTACTGTTACCTAATTCTGGCTTTACACATACTGGTTCACCATCAGAAATCAAATAGGCCTGAAAATCAATCTTGTCTCAACAGGGAGAGAACCTTCCTATTTCTCCACTCATCCTGTTCACCTCTGGCAGTGACTAAGTCTGACAGTGTGCCTGCTAGGAAGAAAATCTAAGAAGATACAATTCATCAAATTCTGTCATGCAAAATCTTCAGTCTTCTTTCAGAAGACAGAACCAATTCCATCTATTCAAAGAAGTGGAAAACATTTGTGGGTTTCTGTCACCATGAAAGACGAAAGCCATGCATAATCCTGCTTTCAACCATTTTAGATTACCTATCAAAGCTGCCCCATGCACAACTACAGTAGGACTGTTATTGTGTACCATAACTTCAGATCTATTTTAGGCATATAAAAAAAGAACCCACCATCTAGTCCAAGCAGCAATCAAAAACTTTGAAAGCAAGGTATTTAGTTATCACAGAGTAATTTGTACTGGAGAAAACCTCAGGAGTTTAAACCTAGGCCATTTCCTGGAACTAGGATAGCTCCAAAGTCAAATCACATCATAGCCTTGTTTAGTAAAGGTTTAGGTGCCTCCAACAGTGGAGATCAAAGAGCTTTTCTGAACAGTATGATCCAGGATTTGATCATTCTCAGATACTCCAGTTTGAAAGCTGCAGCTTTCAAATGTCACCTTTTGCCCTTTGCTGTGCATTTGTGAGGAGAGACTGACTCTTGAAGAGTCAGCAAAGAATTTACAAGATTGGCATGTATAGTAGGAGAACTAAACCTGATATGAATAAAAGGCCAAAGTAGTTTATTGAGAAGGATGTTTCTGCTTTTAAGAGCTCATTTTTACCAGGGTGTAAGTCACTAGTGTCTGTGAATCAACCATTGCTTCACAATGGTGACTGCAAAGCTAGAAAACGTAAAGGCAACAGGAAACCACCTGCCATAGGTAGTTAAATGGTAGTTAACTGTTTTCTTTCATGAAGTCCACATTTCTGTTTATTTGCAGTTATGTACAGTGATGCACATATAAATTTCAGTTAACAGTCTAGGACGATAGAACTGATGAGCTGGGATGATCATTTCTGCACTACTTTTGAGCTGATTTCTCATCTGAAAATTCATGTAATCCTTGGGGTTTTTTTCTGGCATCCTGTATGTATTAAAATAGTTTAAAACTTCAAATTGATGACTGGATGAAGCAGAAGTACGTGATTAATTAATGAATTATTTTCCAAAGACATAATTTTGAATCACCTTAGATATGTATGTATATTCTAAATGTGCTTTTATCTGAAGATTTTAATCTTGTTTCAGAGGGCAGCAATGACTGGGGAAAGGCTGAAGCTATTTGGACTAAAATTCAAGAAGAAAATATTGTTCCTCGTGAGAAAACACTAATTTTACTTGCCAATATATTTAAGAAAAATGGTCAGGTTGTTCCATTTGAGGTTCCTAAGGTAAGTGGAGTTTAACTTTCCTAGCTAACAACACTTATGAATATATTTCTTCTTGTTAAAAAAAATTAATAGATAGCATTACAGTAATTTAAATGTTTGTTTCTTTTAAAGGGTAGGCCTGAAGATAGCGAAAGTGCTGCTTCTGGGGAAGAAATGAAAATACAGATGCTTTGCAGGAAAAATCAAGCAAAAGGTAAACTGAAATCCACTGTGGGTTTTTTTCCCCTTCCACGTTAATTTTAAGGTTTCAATTAACTGCAGAGCTCTTCTGTTCAAACTTCCCAGTCTCTGCTAAAAAGAGATTAAATTTATGCATGGATGTTTGCCTTTGTACACAGAAGAGCTGAGTGTATTTCAGTTCTGTTCCTTTGATTTAGTCTGTGTTTAATCATTGGAAATCCATTCCTATCCATCTCAACCCAAAGCAGGGTGACAGAAGAAGAAATAACTTTCGTGGACCTTACAAAATGGGCAGGACTCACAGAATCCCAGAATGTGTCAGTTTGGAAGGGCAGCTCATCTGGTCCAGCCTTTTTGCTCAGGCAGTCTCATCCTTGAGCACATGGAACAGGATCCTTGAATATTTCCATTGATGAGACCCCACAACCTCACTGGACAATCTGTTCCAGTGTTCAGTCAGCAGCACAGTCATGCTCAGGTGGAACCTCCTGTGCATCAGTTTCCGCCCATTGCCTCCTGTCCTATTGCTCTGCACCACTGAGAAGAGCCTTGGTCACAATTAGTTCATTTCTAATGTTCTCCAAGGTGCAGAGTACTTGAATATTCTGGAAATACTTATTTTCTTCATTTATACTGTAGTAAATAACTAGGTACCTCACTTGAAAGCAGTATAGACAATAGAATTCAGTAGGTTTAAAAATTAATTTTGCTGAATGAGGAAGATTTATAAATGCAAGACACCTAGTAATTTTCTTCTCTAAGTGTAATCGGTATATTTTATGGGTTGGACACAGATTTTTAAACTCTGAGTTTTTAAAAGAAGAATGTATCAGTCATTCAGACATTAACTTACATTGTTAGTGAAATTACCATCTAGAGTTACTCAGTCTAAATATTCAGTTTGTTTAAATTAGGAGTCTAAAGTTGAGTCTGGACATTCTTCATACTGGGAGTGCAATATCATGTTATATATGTGAAATTAAGAGTAGTGTATTATGGCAGACATGTTTTCAGGACATTCTGTATGCTGGTAACTATTTGGGATCATAAGATAATGAGAAATGCAGAAATATTTTCACTGAAAATCAGATTAACTCAAGGGGATGCACTTCATGACATTTTCACTAGGGCAGTGTCCTGTGCACTGGGTATCGTAAAAGATCAGCTGGAGAGCAGGAGGGAACTAAATAAATATGCCTCGGACTTTGCAGGGAGACTGGTTTAAAACAAAAACATAAACTATAACTTCTGTGATGATATTGGATATTGAACTTAGCAATAAATCACCTCTGCATATTTTATTTAAAGGTGCTGTATTTGAGGGAAGGTGGTCTAAAGCTATTGGGAATGAAGGGGAAAAAAGTTTTCCACCATAGTTTTCCAGCTATGCTGGAAAACTGTTTATTTTCTTGGAAGACTGTTTACTTGGCCTTAAAAAAACCCTAAAAACACTAAGTTATTGCCTTTTTTATATAACAGTATCATGTAATTTTGGTGTGAATGTAACAGGGCAGGCTTTTTGATGGGAAAAAGATTAACTCAATCTAGTTATGTAACTATTCAATGAACCTACCAAGTCTGACACGTTTTGATAATCTGTTCTCCAAAGTGCTTGATTTATGCAAAGTCATATTTTCATCTTTGTCTTGATTCCTCAGTGTGAGAACTTGACTCTAGGGGATCATGTAACACATATCCCAAACAGTCACAATTGCTGAAACAGATTTGACTGTCTTGAGAACTGAGACTTTCTTGGCAAGTTGTCACTTTTCTAACAAATCCTTCTACTTGAAATAGCTGGTATCACACAATACAATTTTGAAACCAAGAAATTTCTCTTTTGAATGCTAATATATTTTAATAATTTTAGATGCCATCTGAAGAAGTAATAAGCTGATAATACCTGATCAGGCATATGTCTCAATTCAAGATTGATCTAGGTATACTTCAGACATTCCTTGTAGAAGGAGATCTTACATGTAATGGACTGTGATGATTGATGGTAACGTATGCTTGACATCATGACCACTAGTGACAAGGTCCATTTCTCTACCCAACTGATGAAAGTAATACAGGGTGAAATCCTAGTTCAGTCTGAAGACACCAGATCTTTTGTAGGAGTTTCTGAACTTAAGGAATTTTTTGCCTTAAAAAAATTAGAATACAGAGATTTATGAGCAGAAGGACCAAACCTATCACCAGTCAGCTACATTTTTGTAAATCATGAGTTGTCTTTGTAGCACTTTATACCAGTCAGAGGAGTATTGTTCTTGTTCAGTGTGGTTGCTGGTCTACTGGTTCCTCAGATTTCAGAACAGTGGAAGAAAAGATATCTTCCTATTGAATTTAAACTTGAACACTATGAATGCTGTTGATCAGCATCTGAGCAGGCAGGAAAGTTCATCACATTGCTTCAGGCCAAACTGACTTCAGACCTGTAAGTAAAAGTGGTGGAGGATTTCAGGATCTTTGTGCAATCACTCTTGTAATGTCATACTCCTGTGTATACATGAAACTCAAATGCACAGAAGTGAATTTAATTTTTACTGTTACCCTTTATCTTTGTTCATATGTATATTTAACAAAATTTCAAGCATACAAAGTAGATTATGAATGGCCATGGTAATTCTAATTATTAACTTGGTGTAGTAGTCTGTGTGATGTAAATAATACATTTTATGCATAGCCATTTCTCTGCCTACATTTCAGGAGGTTTTTGTGTATAGTTTTTGGCTGAAGAAGTTTAAGATGCAAACTGAAAGGCATAGCAACAGTTTTGATTAAAATTCCATAGTACACTGTGCTCAGTGCAATTAGTGTAACGTTTCTTATGACATTAAGATTCAAATGAGTTGACTTCATCTTTACTTTCAAAGTAGAAGAAAAAAGCGTAACGCTTAGCTGGGATGTTTGTGGTGGTAGTCCACAAAGTTTTAAATGTTATTGTGGCTATGATTTGAATTAGCAAAGGGATTATTTCATGAGTCATTAAAAGAAATGTGCAATCACTGTTTAGATATAAAAGATCATTTGTGGTTCTTAACACAGCTTTCTAGTACATGTTACAGCGTGGATGGCAGTTCTAGCTGCATGCTTATAGCTGCATAATCTTGTTTCAGAAAAATAAATGACTGAAAACTGTGCTTATCATTTTTTCCCCCTTTTTGGTAACATCTTTTCATACACTGACAGTTATTGTGAATGCATGAAATAAAACTGTTAATCAGTCAAACAAATGCAGTGTAGTTTACTTGCTAAATATCTGTATATTTGTAAATTGTATGTTTTGTATAAATCTTGTCGTAGCCAAATAATTTGATCTCCCCATATTGGAATCGCCTCCTATATTATTTGTTAAATGCTGTTATGATCATGCACCAGACACTGTAACTGTATACCCCAAAATTAGGTGTTGCTTTAAAAATCATGAGTCTTCCCCTTCTAACCAGCTATGTTGATATTGAAGCAACAGCCACACATAAAGGAAGAGCAGTAGCAAACAACTTCTCCTGTAGAAGTGTGTGTTGGTTGTTTATATGCAGCAATTTTGAGCAAGCTGTGATCCGCAGCGCTGGGCTTAACGATGTAAGCAAAGGATACATAGATTTAAGATGGTCCTTTTTTGATGAATAGCTGATTTCTTTCTGTGCTCAACGTTCTTGCAGCATGACATTTCCTTTTGGCTTTCTTACTCCTTTTTAGAGGCCTACAATATTTTTAGGAAAATGCAGAAGGATGAGTCTCATTACCGTTCCTGTGACGTCCTGATAAAAGCGTTGTTAGCACAGAATTGTCTTGATGAAGCCCTCGACGTGAAACGCATGTAAGGATTTTCTTTGTTCGGGGGATTTTTATTGGCTCAGAGAGAGGGGTTAAATAATTTCTGGATCATTTTCAGGTGAGTCCTTATCTTTTAGTGGGAAAACAGGTCATGACTGGTGATTAGGACCTGTGGTAAGAAATAGACCAGCATTTCAGAGGGCGATATGCCACATTTTTAAAAAGTTACTAGAGTGACAGTGTGTATTGCTAATAACTCATTTCAAATAACAATCTGAACAAATGTACTTGGCATCAGAGCTGAAAGTCTACCCTTCTGGCAGTCTGCCTTCTCCTCTTTAGAGCAATATCCAAACAGACAAGATTCCTTCACTTAGCTGCCCGTGAGCCTTCCCCTGAATGCCTGTCCCTGCTGCTGTCTTACCCTGCCCACACTCCCTGGCAGCTGGCTGCCTGCCAAATGTAAAATGGTACGTTTGACTGTGATGCCAGTGGCTAGGAGATGACCATAAACCTTAGATCCAACTCTTACACTTCTGAAATAAATCCAACCTGCTGTCATGAATTATTAGAAGGAAAGGAATCGAGTTAACCTTTAGTGAGTTGTATGGTATGGCACTTGCTTTAATTATTGCCTGTAACGTGTGTTCTGGTCAGGTTATAGGCTTTAAAGTGTTGTGACCTGTCAATGTAGAGTTCAGAAGAACTAGAATTTAGGTTTAAGGATTTTAAGTCTTTCAGTATATTCATCTAAAACAAGACTGGTGGTTGTTATCAAGTGTGCTCACTGAATGAAAGTGGATTTCGAAGTGCTTGTAGGTGAATTACCTCATGCATAAAGTACTTTAAAAAAACCTGGTTTTAGAGCCAACTTAGTTTCTGGTGTCCAGGAGCAGTCAGTCTGGTGTAAAATTATATTGATGATTTTAATGTTTTCTTTAAAAATGTTTAGACTGGAGAAATGTCTTTCATTGAAACAGTGTTTGAATTCTGCACACAGAAGAACAAATAGTGCTTTTTCAAATAGCTCTCAGCAACTGGGCCTTAATTAATTATTAACATTAGTAAGTAATGTTTGTGCCTACAGGATATATGGCTTATATCAAGCGAAACCTAAATCAGTTTATCAAATTGATCTCCTTGTCATGCAAGTAACTGATAAATCTTTGCAAATAGAAGATGGAGGGGTAATGTTTTAGGGAGTACAAAGAACACTGATAAAATTTAGATAGTTCATTTCAGAGAAAATACTCAAGTATATAAAAATGTATTGGAAGGTTCTGCAGGAAAGAAGCTTGAAACATTGTACTGAAGGTTTGTACATGGATCCACTGCTTCCCTGCTCTACAGCTCCAACACACTTGTAAGGAAGATGCACAAAAGTAGTGCATAATACCAGCAGTAATTTTGAGGTTGGAAGAGAAGAAAGAAGGTAGTGGTTTGTTCCTAGTGTTTAAAGGATTCAGAATTGTCACTTTAGATAAAATGTTGTAGTACGTAAATTCGAAATTCAGGAAAAAAATAATTTAAAAGACTGAGGAGGTTGGAGATGTTACGCCTCTGAAGTTTGAGATGTTTAGGAGTAAAATAATAGGGTTTTATAAGAGTTCTTCTTGGTTACTGGTCCAAGCCAACTATGATCACAACCCCAGTGATTTTCACAACTCTCCTACTCCATCTCATAGCATAGAAATGCCAAATAGTGACAATCTGAGAAGCTTCTAACAGTTTACTGTTGCATCAAGACGGAAAATGCCTCATATTGGTCCTGTTCATGGCATAGCTGTGTAGCTTTTTCTCTAGTAACAAAATGATGCTTGTAATTAAGCATTTTTAAAAGCTTCTAAGTTCACTGAAATACAGAAAGTGATTGTGTGTGTGCCTGTGATTGAGGAATAACAAATCTGTGTGTTTAGCACACATTTCTGGATGCTTCAGAATTTTTCCAGCCTCATACTAAAAAGAGATTACTCCTATAAAGCCTAAATGTGTGCAGTGGCCTGAAACTTGTGCAGCTTCTAATATTTTCATAAAATACAGGAAAGCTACCTTCATTTAGCTGCATATTACTCATTTTACTGTTTGAAGCCAAATTTGAAAGGTAAATATATGTAGATAGTCTTACTCTGCACATTAGGATAGACAACAAAATAACTACTTTTTTTATAATTTAAAAACATCCAATAACTTCAAAACATCCCCCTGTTACCAGAACTGAAAAACTTCCATGAGGAAGTGATGTGGGAGAAGTAAGTAACACTCCTACTCTGCCTTTGAAAGAAACAAACACCAGACATCCCAGAACATTACTGATCTGTTGGTCAACCCAAGTGTAGTTGCTTTCACATTCTAGAACTGTTTTGAGGAATATTTACTGCATTTAGTCCAAGAAGTTTTAAATAGAAATTTACCAGTATTGGAATGATGGATTAGTTCTGTAATAGTAGCTAACATCTATTTAATCACACTAAAGATTGGAAGATTGGAGAAAGTAAATCCTTTGTTATATGTAATTTACAGTCTCATGCATGAATTGTTGACTTAAGGGCTTTGACAGATGGGACAAAGGGGGGAAAAAAAAGGCGGAACTGAGCAGTGGGTGCTTAGGCAGGGATTAAGGGGATTGGTTGGGAGAGTAAGAAAATCCTGAGTCCAGTGACTGCATTTGTGAGCCTGGGAGGCTGAAAGTGACTGAGAGGATAGTCATATTGTGTGCAATGTGAAGGATTTTCTTGGGATTGAGGAGAACAATTTAGCAATGACCCTGCTTACCTCCCAATCCGCTCAGCCCCGAAGTTCAAGTAGGTAGGCTGCTCAGTTGTTTGCCACAAGATGATCAGTGAGGTTTATCTTGATTGCTGATATGGTAAATGGCAATGCCCCCCTTTGCTCTGTAGAGATTTTGTAATCTAGAAATGAACATTTGTAAAGTTATCCTTATATATTAAAAATGGGGCTTGGATATATGTCATTTAGGAGCAGGAGCATTTTGTATTATAAGACCAATGTGATTGCTGGTTAGTCTCTCTCGACTAATTTCCAGAGTGTTAGAAAAGCGTTAGCAGCGTTGCTAAAGCAAAGGCTGTCTTTGCTGCACATACATGAAGTTTTGTATTACAGGAGACAAGGAATTGATAAAAGAAATACAATTTTAATGTGGCTAAGGCAGCAAATGTAGGATGTTCACTTTAAAACCTGTATACATTTAGATGACAGAAATTTGAAAATTAATCAACCAAATGATATGGTGTTAGTTCATAATATTCTTTAGTTTATGTTTAAAATATACAGTGCTGAAAATAAATGTTTCATTTTTATTGCTGAAAGAATAGTTTTATATTTTATAATTATGGTGACTATTGAAAAAAGAAGAAAAAGTATCCAGCTTAGGATACAACAGAACAATGCAGGGCATGCAGTTATTTTAGTCATCTAATATGTCAGCATTCAAGAATCTGAACCGATTGTTTAAAAAAAATCTTGTACTTTGTTTCTTTTGTTGCTCACTTCCAACTTTGTCATCTGTCAGAATGCAAAAAAAAATTATCCTTCTATAACCATTGACAGGATAACACAAAAGCTGTCTCCAGGTCGATATTTTGCAGCAATATTTTTAACATACGAACAGTAGTTTTTATAATTTCACCTTGGTGCTCAACCATTTATTATCGTATCAGAAGCATGTCAGTAATTCCTTTCTAAATGTCTGCTTCTTTTAGTGCTGAGACCCACATCAAGGGCTTCACACTGAACAGTGCTGCCAGCAGCCTCCTCATCATATCGCAAGTTAGGCGGGATTATTTGAAAGGTATGTCACAATGCTTGACCTTTACGTCACATTAATGCCTCTGCAGATTTTTCTTGTAACGCCCTTCGAATACTTGGATAAAGGAGTCCATTTAGCAAATTACCTGCTTATCAAGAGCCTTTTGTGGTAGCTGAGAGACGTAAATTACTGTACATGCATTTATAATACAGCTTGAATATGAATGTACTTGTCATTTGACCACTTAGTCCAGTTTCCATTCCATTTAACACAAGATGGGTTTTCTTAAGATGAATCACAGCTCTTCAGACATGCAAAATTTGTGCTCCAGAACGAGAGAAAGTACAGGCTTTCAAGTGCGTTAAAATTCACAGCACAAGTCATTTTGCTTTGGAAATTAACATACTTTAGAGCATCTGAAACAATTCCCAGCAGTTGTTTCTTGCATATTGTGTTGGTTGTGTGAGATACCAGATGAGTTAAATTGACTGTTAAATGTGCATGATTGTGAACCAAATGATTATAATATTGATTTAAAAACTTAATCAAATACTTTTTAATAGTTCTCAATACCAACAGTAACAAAATAACTGTTTGGTTTTCTTTTTAATGTAACAATGGTGATAGTGAAGAAAATGATGGCTGAAGAGTATGTAAAGGTACCCAACAAGATGGTGCATAAAGTTTACGGTTGTTTTGTTTAAGTTCTCAGCACTGGTTGCTTTGCAGCCTAGACATCAGCTCCACAGTGTTGCATCTTACTTATTTAGTTGGGCTCTAGAACTCTTGTGAGAGAGGAAAACTCTGCATGCAGGTAGTTGTACAAGCAGGGCAATGTCTTTTATCTCCATGCAAGTCTAAGTACAGTGTCGATACATATTTTTGTCAGTATCTTTAGGCATTAAAGCAATTATGTACAAGTTCAGTGTATTATTTGAGTTGGGTTTATAAGGCCTACCAGAAAATCCATTTTTGATTGTGCCATCATTACATTTTATTTCATTCCATCATTCATAGTTATGGTAATAATTCATTCCCATGTAATATCAGCTACATTGAAATACTCAAAATGAGCATTTAGACACATCTTCTCACTTGTAGTCTTTGTCTTCCGTGGCTGATAAACTTGTCTTCTTCCACATTCTCCAGTTTCACGTCATTGGCAGGTGTCATCCACTGAAGTATTTGTGGTGAATGCCTTTGCTCCTTTTCCTCTTGGCAGATCTTCTTTTTTGCAGCTTTCAAGGCCTTCACCTGACTTTCCTGTCTGATTTTATTCTAATGAGTCTTCTCTGTTTTCTTCTCCAATATGCCATGAATTTTAGCAGTTCTTCCTGAGTCCTGCACACCAAAATTCTTCTCTTCTTCAGAGCATCAGTGATGTTTCTATATCCTGCTTGTCTGTTGCACTAACTATATGGGAATTTTTTAGCTAGCATGCTAAATTCTGTCACAGCTACTCTCTTCCTTGCTGTACTCTAAAAATCTTTAGTTTTTGCACAATGCAAAGTTTCTCAAGTCTGTGGAATTACATTACTTTGCAAAATTATATTTTCTTTTATCTTGTGCATTGAACAAGCTTTATCTGACAATTTTATTGACTAGTCACACTTAATCCTTGTTTCTATTTTAATTTGAAAGCTACTACTTGTCTTTGTCTAAGTGAAGCCTTGAAAATGCAAGCTGCTAAGTATTTCAGCCATACTGGTCATTTTCTAAGGCTCACAGATTAGCCAAAACATTTTTGGGCACGGTGTTTTTGTAGTCTTTTGTTGATGAGCTCCAGTTGACCTACATCCTGTCATGACTTTTGCTTGTGTAAAGCCTGCTTGCTTTACCACTTACATACCTCGTTTAGTTCATCAGCATTCTTTGCTGTGTAATGTGGTACAGTTAAAAGGTTTTATGGAGGCCACTAAGTATAGTCCTAAGAGCTCTGATATCTTTTAACAAGAATTTGGTAAAAACCAGGTGGCTTTTTAAAGAGTCAGAACTTGAGTTTCATGGTAGGAAATTTGCAGAGTTCATAGGAGAGCATTTTGAAAGATGCATGGTTGGTTTTCGCAAGCACGTAGTTACCTGCGGATTTATCCACTGTGCTACCAGTACCTAACTTCTTGGAGTAGTGCTGCACATATGCAGCTTTCAAATCTTTCTCTGGCTTGTTCTTGAGAAGGCTGGCTGTACTCTGTGCAAGGGGGAGGTCCACACCTAGTTAGGAGAGAATTTGAACTTGGCATGTGTACTGTGGTTCCTTTTTAAAAGTTGAATCTTACCCCCCATGTATTCCTCCTTTTTTTTTTTTTCTAAAAAAGAAGAATATGGGGCAGGAAAAACATCCTGTGAAGGAAGGCTAAGCATACAGGATGTTTTTGCTTTCTGTCATGTAAAGGGTAATACTTGGTTTCTGCAGTACCTGCATATTGAATTGGAATGGCATTGCTGTGGAGTTCATGTGGGTGTATTATTGTACTAGAAGTGTTATCCCTTGGTATTATAATTATCATCTGTGATTAATCCTGCCTATGCTGGTAAGGAATAAGAGATTTTTACCAGAGGGGCATGTCTTTCTGTGTGTGTTTGCTCATGGATAATGTAAATTGACAAGAATTCTGCTTGGAGAAAGGAGGGTGGCTTCATCAACTGTGGGTTTGAGGAATTTGTGGCAGATGGAGAGGAGATTGACCTTGTGTGTTTCTAACATATGTAATTGTTATATAATTTAGGAGTTTCTCAGGTATGGGTTGAGTTCTCAGTTTTTGTTCATGGAAGGAAACTTACTTCCCATAGTTCTATTTAAAAATAAATTATGGGAAATAAAGCTTTCATGCACACTTAAAAGGAGAAATCTCAGTATTATATTTCAGCAGTGTCTGTAAAGAACTACATTTTTAAGCTATATTTATTCTTAAATGTACAAATTTTTTTGTTTTCAGTAAAGACAATTGATAGCAGTTTGGAGAAGAAAAGAGTCAGGACTTGAAAATCATGAAAGAGGGTATTTATGACACACCTGCCTTCCTTGAGCTGGTTCCAAACAAATTGTTTCAATGTTGAAAGTAGCTTCATGTTATGAGATATTACAGCCTTTCAACCTAAATTATTGTTGAAAATTTTTATTTGTGTATATATATTTAAGTTAGAATTCACTATAGTGATTGCAGGGCTTAAAGAATTTTTTTTCTGTACCTATTTTTAAAAGGTTAGGATTAATGATACCAGCAGCATGGTGCTTTCTGAACTAAAGGCTGATTTTTGTTTCTCCTATTTCTTTGCCATTGTTAGATGCCTTGGCTGTTTTAAAAGGAATGCTTGACAGTGGCGTGTTGCCTACTAGACCAGCAGTTAATGCTCTCATTCAGGCCCTGGCAGAAAAAGGAGATATAAAGAACCTGCAAGCACTTGAAAACATGCTGGGTGACGTCACAAAATCACTTGGTTTATCTGACTCAATAATACCTAATGCAATTGCATGGGCTCATACTAAAAGGTAAGTATTCCTGGGACTGTGTATTTAATTCTTCTCTGCAGAGTGCTGGGAAATCTCTTGCATTATCCATTTGATTCTGTTTCCATTTTTACAGTGTCACAGATGTTAAAAATCTAGTTGAGTATAGTGTGCACTTCTGTTCTGGTATTGTGTCCCAAACAAATTTGGGGTTGAAAATTTAATGAAATACAGGGATAATAACTGTGAGGCATTAAGGTCTTCTTTGGTGCTGTAATTTAGCTTTGTAATTTTGATACCTTTGTTCCAGTGTGCACATAAAGTGTTTCCTTGGTGTTATGTCTAAAACTCTATGAAATCTGAAGGTCAAACGGAATTCCTTCATCAAACTTAGCACCCAGAGATTTTTTTTTTTTTTTGGTGTGTTTTTCATTTTGTTGTGTTGTTCTGTTTGGAAACAAAAATCTACTACCTGTTCCAGCAGTTGAAATGGCAATATATTCTTGAAATACTATTGTCCTTACCTTCAAAATGTGAAAGCCAGATGCGTATCTGTTGAGTGAGCTCTTCCCTTGGGTTGTTTATTTTTGGTAAGAATTGTAAAAGCTTAGCTGATTCTCTAGGCCACAGTTTAGTTATCATAATCATCCCCACACTTTCAAGTATCCTGTGATTCAGCTGTTTAATTCAGTATTGTGCTCTGCGTGCATTTCTAGTTTAGTTGATACATTGGTACTCTTCTGGTTTATTTATCCTTCGTGTAAAGCTGCATGGGGAAGCACCTGGAGGAGAAAGGGCAAGGTCAGCTTCTCAAATACACTTTGCAGGAACCAATCTTTAGGAATCCTATGTATTCTGTTATTTTATTTCAAACTGGTTTTGTCAGATGGACCACATGTGCTTGACTTGGCAGGAAAGCTGTAAAACTCTGTAGTACATAACAGATTCCTGAGTGCCTCAGGCATGCCAGGCCACAGGGAGCAGATCTGAGGGGTCCTTGGCACACAGTTCTAGTGCATGGACATGTATGTAAATGAAATGCTTCAGATGGGAGAGACACTTCATTATTTGTGTTACAAGCTGTATATTTTCTTATATTTCCATGTCATAAAAGTGTTGCAAAGTAAGGCTGTGTTCTTAGACTGGTGACAAGAATAAAGAAATAAATTGTTGTATGCAGGTAGGGCAACAACTTCTCCCGTACCAAAACAAGCGATGTATGAAAAGACTGAGCAGTGTAAATAATATGCACCCTATATATTCCTAAATACCTGGCAATCTGTACTTTATAACTCTGAAAAACAGATTCTTACAGATATTCCCAATACAATGTTCATTTATTGGTAGATCATGTTTCTGATTCGGTTTTTGAAGCACTTTTCATAGCTTTCCCGTGTGCTGCATTTCTGCTTCACTTAAGAGCATTCATTGTGCTCAGTTTTCTTTTCCAATTAAATTAGATGGACTGGTAAGAGATGTTGTCATTTGAACTTTTTAGAATGCTGGAAGTAGAGTTTGCACTTTGGTAAATACTTCTTGCATTATTTTATTAGCATTTGCTTTATTAAAGCCTTAAGATTAAAAGCATTTAAATGTAATGACCAAATGACATTTAGTATTGTCTTTTGCATCCAAAAAGGCAGGCATGAGAAAAATCAGGTAAATAATTAATTACATTGCATAAAAATACTTAAATTGCATGCATTAATTATTCAGATACCCTCTGTTAATGCTTAGATTTTGCCATCTAGATTTGCAGGATGCATTTTCCTAAAGCAGCAAGCTGAACTCTCCTTTCTTAAGGAGGAAGAAAGAATGTCCAAAATACCTAAACTTTTTACAGGTTAAAGGCCATTAAAATTTATTTATTAATTGATTTATTCATTCAGTCATAAATTGTTTCGCTTTTACAGTACTTGAGCGAATAAAAAATTTTTTAGTCAGTGTCTTTTCATCAGCTATTTCTGGTAAATAACACGACTGATATAGAAAACAAAAACTTTATTGAAATTGCTTCTTTAGGTTTAGAAATCTTGATTTCAGAAACTGAGCCAGTTCAATCTCTTTTTCTAGCAATGACCTTGATGCTGCAATGAAATACCTTGAGCCTCTGCTTATCTCTGGTGCACAGAATCCTGATCAAGCTGTCAAAAGTATTTCCTATTTGTTAAGAAGGGTGTCTGAGGAAGGATTAGAACCAGCTTTGGAAAAACGTAAGTTAATTGCAATGATATTTAAATATTCTGACTCGACAGAGGTGTTATGAAAGAGCTATTACACGTAAAACCTGCTCAGTCAGCATAAGTCATGCCTGTGAAGTTTACAAAAGCAGCTTTTCAATCAAAGATTTTTCCTTCTGTACCCATAATTTTGCAGTTGGTGCGATGGCAGAACGACTGGCCAGTCAGTTTGGAATTTACAGACCTGTCACAGATCTTTTCCTTCAGTATGTCAGTGCAGACAGAGTGGATGATGCCAGATCGTTGATACAGGTAATGACATAACAAGAGGTACAGAAATGCTTAGAGCTCTTCAAAGGTTAACTGAGAAATTGTCAGAAAGAGGTGTTGTGCAGCATAGGCTGCTACCGGGATGCATTTGAATTACAGTGCTAGTGCACGCTTTAGCCTAAACCATGAGCTCGTGCTCTAGTACTGAGAGTAGCAGTGTGTGCCAGAGTCAGGGGTGTTCTCTGTCCTCCAGTAATGTGAAGGAAATAAAGGAAGTATTTGTATATTCCAAATATTTTTCTCCAAGTTCTCTGTTAGATGTCAGTTGTTTCTTGCAAACCGTTTCCTTGCAACTTCTCACCTAATTTTTAAGTGCTGTAAACATAATATCTTAGAGCTGCACAGTTTGCAAAACAGAAGCAGGCAATGATTGCTTGTCATGGACTTGACTTTACTTGGTTGCTATAATATTGTACATAATGTATTCAGGGTTTATTAAGAGCTGAACTGGCTTTCTATTTGAGTGTCACAGATGCATTAAAACCCAAATGTTGGTCTCTGGGTCACAGTCTCAGATGAGTTAGGAATTGAGACAGCTGCATTTGTGCCATTTGTGCAGAGCTAAAGCCAAGCCAAGCAAGAGGTAGGATGAGCTGTGGGTGCTTGGAAAAGGGCTCTGTCAGGAGGCTCATCCAAGCAGGTGACAATCCAGCAGTCAGACTGATGTGTGCATAGGCTCCTGCCTCAAATCAAGGCCTCTTATCATCTCCTGATAGTGCATGCTACTCATTTACCAGTTCCTAAGTATTTTAAACTGTTCAAGAAAAAGCTCTGCTTCATCCATGGGATGTTTTATGATATTCCAAGACCGTACCAACAAAGCTCTTCAGTTACTTCTGCTACAGCATGAAGTGTATTACTTGTAATTCCCTTACTTTGTGTAGTGCTTTGCCTAACTGGTCATCTGAATATTAAATGAAAAGGAGACTACAATTTTGCCATAAAACCCTCTTGCTATATAGCTTGAAACATCAATTAAAAAAACGATTCTCAAGTTATCTCACTCTTCCTGATTTGTTGATTGCTCTTGGATTGATATGGAATGAGTAAATGAAAATTGGGTACTTTTTTTTTCTTTTGTGAATATAAAGGTTTTTTCATTTTTGAGTAAAACCATATACTGCTAAAATTTTCCAGAACATGGAAAAAATCCATATATTCCTGAAACTCGTTGCAACAGCATCCAACTGTTAGAATTAAATTCATGGCTCTATAGCATACTTGAATACTTGAACAATGTATACATTGTATCTTAATGGACAATTTTAAAATACCTTGTTATAAGTTATTTACAGGTAAGCTTGACTTGGAACTTCTGTGTCTAGGGGAAAAATAGAGGGTTTTATGGCTCAGGAAAAACGTTGAGCTGTGTTAAACATTTGTGACTGATATGTGGATCAAGTATTCCACTGATAGGAATCCACTAAGTGGAGGATAGGAATAATCACTCTCCATTGTTATATTTTGGAAAGTAAACAATCTAAATAAATAATTTTGCTTGTAATCTAAAATATTAGTATATACATGGAGACTCCTTGCTTTCAGCAATGCACCTAAGAATCTGCTTCAAAGTTTATGAAAAAGCAGTAGTGTCTGCTGCTATCTGGAGAGAGAATGTTTTTACTGATGAGAGTTAGAAGGGATTTGATATTTCAGCATGAAAGGGAGGATAACTTGGATGATGTTTCTCAAGCTAGACTTTTCCAGAGCAGTTACTAGCAGTAGGTGAGAATGTCTACAACTGGTAATAAAATATTGCAAGTTTCTCTCATCAGTGCTTTGCCCCTGTTTAACACCATAAAGCCACTTCTTGTCTGTTTGCCTGAAGGAATGAACCTTCACACCTTTTCATCTGGACCTTAAAGAGCTTGTAAACCATATTACTTACACAAAATACTCATCATGGTATAACCCAAAATTTCTTGTTTGTATATGTCTACAATACTGGTTGAATACAGGAAATTCAAGGTATATGTTTCCATATGCACAGTATTCTCTTTTTCCTGAGCATTTTGGAACTGATATCGTGCAGCTGGTAAAAAACCCACACTGTGCATTGGTAAGAGTTTTAAGACTGACATCTTTGAGGAACTTACACTAAATATTGTGTATTTTATTTTGTCCTTGTTTCTAAAGTAAGATTTTTGATTTTTATCTGGTCTGTCTCAAACTTTTCTGAGTTTAACTTCTCTCTCTCTCAAACCCTGTCTATTGCAGTTAAAGCCTTTTATAAAATAGAGAGATTGAAATCAGTCCTTTGTATGCATAAGTGTAGGTAATTATACTTTAAAGAGAACTTGCTTTGTACATTTTAATTTTTATAAAGAAATGAGCAGTTATCTCCCTGACACCTTATTAAATGTATAATTAACCTTATGATCCCTAGCTCACTTGTGAATGCTTGGCAGTATAATTGGAGAGGAATAGTGTTTCTCTTTTTCATTCTTTTGCAGTCCTAAACCTCATTTTTGTGGTATATGGAAGTATTCGTATAATTCTTTCCCCTATTGTTTTAAACAAACTTTATACCTACCATTTTAAATATGTTTACCAAAGATGTGCATGAAATGAACTTGGTTTGTGGTTGGTTTTTTTTGGTTTTCTTGTCAAACTAATATTCAATGATTTACCTTGTAAATAGGTAATATATTAATAAATTGTTTTAAGCATCTGTAGTTGGAAATTTTCACCTTAGTAATTTTGTCTTATCAGTAACCTACTCATGTCTGCTACATTAATCATTTCTTTGTCTTCAGAGGTGGGATGCAATAGTTCAGGAGAGGAGAACTTTGGGGCATTTTATGGCTAGATCAGCATCTAAACCTGGACAGGTACAATATTTTTTTCTTGTATACAATTTCATATGTCGCTAAATATGGTTTCTTCCATCTTTCTTAAAGTGTTTTGAACTTCAAAGTTGACAGCTTTACTGGGTTTCTTGGGGAGGGGGGAGGTTAATTTGCAGAGCTGGTTATATTTAAAGAACAGCTTAAATTATGGAACATGATGGAAAGGAGGGTGTACTTAATATTTTTCTGTTGTTTCAGTTATTTCCTCCATTTTCCATGTTACACTGTACATGGTACAAACATTGTGCTTAGAATATTTCACTGCATAGTATCACAACCTGCAAGTCCCTGTTTTACTGGCTACATTGTGTGAATACAAATACAAGTTAAAAGCTCAGCCTCTCTCTGATGATAAAATGCCTCAGTGTTTACATTGAAAGACACATTTCATATTACTTATTATGGTGGTTTGGACATGTATCTAGTTGGAGCATCTGTTTAGATTCCTGGTTTTCTGCTCATTCCCTGTAATTTGAAATGCTGTCCTTTATGTGCTTGCTCTACTCCTCTCTCTCCCTCTTCCTATGGCCCCCTTGAAGTAAACAAAAAACCTCAAAACAAATAAAACACAAATCCAAAGGCCAATGAAAAAAAACTCCCAATGCAAACACAAAAGCTTTAGCACACACTGAAAAAATTGAACCCCTCAAACCCAACATCGAACAACAGCAACCAAAAAAACCCTGAAATACAAACCCAAGCAAACCCACATGGATTCCTCTTTTGTAGAAGAACAGCATTCAGGAGACATCTACTACACAAACTAGAATAAATATTTTTTCAAATGAGCCAAATCGACATTTATGTGTTGTGGAAATCGCCATTAAATACTAATAGATTTAAAGTTCTTCTGTTGAAGTGATTATGATAAATATGATGTGATAAACACTATTATTTGGTGTCTGTAAGAAGGAACTAAAAACATTGAAGTTTCCTAGCTCATCAAGCTGAAATTTTGCTAACACATCAAAGTTCATAGTGTGTGATAAACATATTCTTAATTTCAATAAACTGCTTTTAATTTAAAACCTGAGAATATTTGAAAATTCAATCAGAGGCTGAGGGAAGGAGGTTCCATATTTAAGCACATTAGTTAGTGATCTGACTCCTTTTAAGCATTGATCATAGCTGCCACTGACCTCTAGGTCACTGAAGGATGCTGAGTGTTTTGCAGTTTTCCTAAATTGGTTGAAATAGTGCCATATTCTCATTGATACATTAATTGCCTAACTGAAGAAAAAAAAGACACTAATGTTTAGGATTCTTGAGTATGGATTTTAGACCCTTATTATATTAATTGCATTTTGTGCTTAATTTCTTTTCCTATTTCATATCTGCACAATTTTGGGAAGGAAATTATTACATATGCTTTGAGTCACACAGTCCATTCTTTGTTACCAGCACAGTTCATTTCACTTAAAAAATGTGCAATTGCTGTTCTGAATTTGGTGACTTTACTTCGTCTTTTACAATTTCAAGTTCATGTTCTTTTTGTCTGTGTAATAAATCTCACAGGCAAAGAGGATTGAGACACTTCTAGAACTGATCCCTGAGCATCTCGATCCAGCAGTGGTGTACCGGTACCTCTTGAGATGTTACGGTAAGCAGTTCTCCTTGGAACAGGGTTTTAGTGAGAACTCTGGAGACATTCAGAAAGGTCATGCAAGCCCTTACTTGCTTTCCAGTTTGAGTCATAAAGAGGTGTAGGGGTTATCTGGGGTTTTTCTTGTTTCAGTCTGTTGGGTCTGTATGCTGTCCTAGCTGTTAGGATGGAAGAGCAGCCAGCTAACACAAGCCGTGAATCCTTTACTTAGAACCTCAAGTAGGGGCTTTGTGGAATAACAGAGAATCCATCCTAACCCATGGGGAAAAATGCTGTAGAAATGAATGGCTTTTAAAATTAATCTAGCTTTTTTCCCCCCAAAGCACGTAGTAATGTTGGTTCCTTTTATGTGTGCGTGTGTGTTTCAAAATCATAAGTGATTTGTTCTATCAGTAATGTGAAACGATCTAATTGTTATTAGTGTAAATTATTTCTGCATCTTGTAATGTAGCCAAAGTTAATATTCCAGATGCCTTCATTTGAATTTGCATGAGTAGTTGAAGTACTCATCAGTTCTCTTTATAGCTGAAGTCAGAGATGAGCGCCTCTGAAAAAGTCAAGTTGTTTAAGTATGTTTATTTGCAAGACTCGCTCTTGGAAAACCAGGACATACAGCTCCTATGGCAACACAGTTGAAAGCTTGCATCTCTGTGCTGTAGAGTCCTTTGCCTTGTGTACTCCTATACTGTTCTCCAGTTGTATTACAAGGAGTAAAACCTTTTCACATGTTCTACAACCAAAAAAGTGCAAGGACGGAAGCCCTTGTGCACCAGTCCATCACAGAGGAGATAAATAGGAATAATTAGGTAAAACATTTCAAACACAAATCTAAGATACGGTTAAAGGAATGCAAACTTACATATTTGAATCAAGTTGTAGAGGCCCTATGATGTGTTATCTAGCTTAGAAAATTTGCTTGCTTAGTAACATTGCAAAGAGCAATCACTACTAAAAATTCTTTAGCCCTGTAACAGATAGATTCAGGTTCACAGCAGGGTAAGTTTTTTAACATGTTTTTATAAAACAAAAAATTGCCCTTTTGTCACCAGCACTGTACTTGATGCTTTATGCTGCCATTAGTCCTCTGCGTCTTTTACCTCAGTAAAAATTCTGTAAGTGAACTAAGATTTTTTCACTCTCCTTCCTAACTACATGATGGTATAGCAGTTTCATAAAGAGATTGCAGAGAATCAATCACTTGCTTTACCTAAAACAGTGGTTAGAGGGCATTTGAACACATGAAGCTATACTCTGTATGAACAGATGCTTGCTGTACTCTCTTCAGGCAGAGATGTACCTGGCTCCTAGCAGGTTCTAGAGGAGACTTTCAGTACAAGCATGAAGAGTTTTAAAAGCTGTTCTCAGGTTATTCTGTGCAAGCATCTTACCTGTATGAGACATTGATCATTTGACTGTTAAAGGGATCATCAGCAAAACATTGAGCACAACTGAAAATGACAATGCTGAGATTGTGCTCTAGCCATGAGGGGTAGAAATAAGATCTTTAAAATCAAAGTTGGTGGTGGTGGGGTTTTTTTTCTGTAATTTTAAAGTTAGTAAGCTTTCAAACATGATTTCTTTTTTTTGGGCCAAACCCACCCTTGCTTTAGCATAATTTTTGAGAGAACAAATTATTCTCCTTTCAGGCCATTGTTATTTTTAATTAGAAAGGCTATGAAATGTAGCAGAGTTATTGTTACTATCACAGTTGGTCACTGTTTCTAATTAACAAAAAAATGGGCAAATAAAATTTTAATTGTTTGTTTTTAGGAAAGATATAGTAAAATATAGATGACATCTGAAAGAAGTTTGATCATTTGTCAGGCATCCATGATGGAGCAAATAAAAGGACCTTTGCTCCTGTCCTTGTCCTGAGATGAGATCCACTCTCAGGGCTAGCTTTCCTTCAGTCTGGTGAGATGCACCATCCTTTGCTGTATACCTTTTAGAAAAAAAAGAAATATGTAAAATCACAATTGTGTGGTCCATTAAATGCAATCTAAGTATTAGCTCTTTTTGTTGGTGTTTCCCGTAATAAATCTATTTTAAAGTTGTAGAAAGTTAATGATTTCTATGCTTTCATTAAGCTGTCATTTCATGCAGTTTTTGCAGTAGCCTCCCACATTCAAAAAGGAGCTCAGCCACTTGCCAGATGTGAGTGGGAAGCTTTTTCTCACGAGAAAGGGACACAGGCTATCCTTTTCTTCACAAAGCTCTTTTTTTTTTTCTTTATGAGCCATTGTTTTTATAGCTCCTATGGTTGCAAAGATGATGTTTCCAAATGTGAACAAGTAAAACCTGAGACAGCTCCCATACTGCAGGTGTTTGTGTTCTCCCTCCCAGGCAACAGAATGAATTTAACTGGACATGATGGCTTCCTTGATGTTTACAAGGTGCTAGGAACTGCTGTACTGCTTCTAGGACCCTGGGGACAGCAGTGAAACTGTCAGGGGTCGCTTCAGTTTCATCCCAATGCTTCTCAAGCAAATGTCTGAGCAGCAGTCGATGGTTAAGCATGAGTGAAAACAGGTGGAAAGAGAAACCAGTAACCACTGAGATTTTTTGGGTTCTATTTTTTTCCTCAGAATTGGATGGGGATGTTGCTTCTGTAAAGGCTACGTATGAGAAAGCAAAAGCGAAGAATATAGAGCTGCACGAGATCTCTTTGAAGTCTTTAGCAACTTTCCTGAAGAAAGTAGGAGAGCCTGTCCCTTTCACTGAACCCCCTGTGAGTATTTCCTAATTAAGAAATAGATCTGCAGAGTTGTGTATGTTCAGTATTAATAAAACAAATTGCATGAATAATTACATAGGGACTAGGTGTCTGCAGAGACTGCTCAAAGGAGGTAGTGTATGAAGTTCTGGGTGTTATGGAAGCTGTGGTAATCTTGTATTGGATTTGACTTAAGGAAATAAAACCTCTCGGGGCTTACAATATTTCCTTCTTATCAGGCACTCATCTGCAGGGATACCTTTATCAAATCTCCTTGGGGCATTTATCTAAGCAATTGGACTTGAAAAGGCTTGTAGAATGTGTGCTTCAGTAACAATTAATGGCTTCTAGTTTTCATTAATTAGTGTTTTGTGTCTAGTGTAAGTTGCTGTGCTAGTAGGATGGAATTTTAGAACTCTAGGAATTACTTGTCTATTGCAGCTTTGCTTCTAGCTGCCCTGCCAAGATACCTGTGCAACTGTGCAAATACATGTTACTTGAGGGTGACAAGCAGATGATATTAAATCTGTGAAGACTGCAAATAGTTTTGCATCATTCCTTTGACTAATAGTCTATTGGTACCATTTTTGCTAAGCAGATTTTGAAGACATTATATTTTCCATATTCTAAGGAAGCTTTTTATTGCTTTTTTCTCACCATGTTTTATATTCTGAAAAACTGTTCCGTAATTCTGTGAAGACTGGCTATATACCATTTCTCTATATTGCTTTATTTTAAATGTGATTTTCTTTTTTAATTTGTAAAGTATTGGAGAAAATTTTGGCACAAAATATTTGGCTTAGCCTTTCAATGGCTATGGTAGGTTTTTTTCTGCAGCTTTACATAGTTTATAATCTGAATTTTTATTCGGACTGTAAATTTAAAAACTAGAATGTCTGTTTCTTATATGTAGCTAGTGAACATAAGAGCGTTTTTTCCAAGTCACTGGAATGATTCATTTTCTGATTTCCCTGTTCAATTTTTCTCTAATGCAGCTTGGTCTTTAAAAGCATTTCAATTTTTTTGACACAATTGCAGATTGAAGTTAAAAAGTATTTTCATTTTAACATGAAATTGATTATATTATTGCATTTAGTAATAGAAGCTTCATTATGCATTTTTGGCAAGGTTTTCCTTTTCCTTTTATTCACTCTCTCTGGTATTTCTCCTAATTATACAGACTTCAATGCAGATCTAGTTTTGCATGACAGAGAAAAATAGATTTTGTCAGGACATAAGACTTTGTTCAGAATTAGTAACTTTTCAGTTGTAACAAGGTTGAACTTGTTTATTCCACTTTATTTATAGGAGTCTTTCAAGTTCTATGTGGAAAAATGGAAGAACAGAAGATTGGAAGAATCATGAACAGACATTTTTATGATTTAGTTGTTTATGAAATTGTTTAAATACTACATTCAATAAAAGCTTTAAAAAGCATGTTATGTGTAATTTTTAAATTAAATCTGTGATTAACATCATTTGCTGTAACTGCAGTTGATAGAAACATTTATTACTAGAAATACTGTTAAAAGTGCTAATGAAATATCAAGGTGCATCCCACTGAGATATTTCCATTTTGATGTATGATCTGCTATAAAAACTGTTTCTTTGCCCCTGTGGATTTGCCAGATATGTGTATATCAAGAAGAGTTTCTATAGGGGTACAGAACTGTAACTGAAGGAGACTTGTCTAATCCTTGTTCTTTGCCTGGTCACTGTACTTTGGGGTAAAAATATAAGGGTGATGAACATCATCTTCAGTATTCACCTGTATCTACACAAAAAATAAATGTATTTTTTAAGTTTTCTCTTAATTGTACTTTGTGTTAAGCATCTTGGGAGAGTGTTGGATATTATACGTAAAGACAAAATACTTTGGCCTTTCACACTAACCTTGTGTGTTGTAGTCCTATAGAATGAATATATATTCATTCTCATAACTGTTAGTCCAGTTAATTTTATGGATACAGGAACTCCATATCCATGAGAACATGCCTTTTAAACAAAGCAGTGCCTATTCTTTGCAGGAGTAGCAATTTGTACTTGCTGGGAGACTGGTGGACATGCTTTATTTGAAGGAGTGTGGGAGTACAGCTACTCTGAGACGATGTTTTAGAGCCCAGAGTTGTGTGGTCATGAAAATAAGACATGTCTAAGTTACAAAGATGAAATATTAGGTAGAAAATACATCCATTATCTCTGTGCATAATGATGGAAACTCACAAATGTGCACATTGGTATTGCAAATGGAACACGTTGCCGGCTGGGTACTTCAAACAGGTTTTAACAAAACGAAAGATTGTTTCTGTGCATTTCAGCTTTGTTTATTAATCTTCATTTTCACCCATATCTTAACTTTATCTTTCTTAGGTTTTCCCACATAGGCAAAACTGTGGTAATTAAAAATGCATGTGTACGCACAAGGTTTTGGCAAAATTTTGCAAGACTTGTATGGTCAAAGAAATTGGGACCTAATTTTTTTTCAGTTAAACTTCCAATGTAATTAATTATTATATTAACAAATACACAGAAAAATCCTGCTGTACTTTAAAAATGAGGCTTCACTGATTGGGGTGGGGAGAATGGCAAATTTTGTTTTCCAGGCAAGCTGAATGAATGCAAGCAGTGTCTGCTTCCTCGGTGGTGTGGTTTTGCAGTGACCTTCATCACTCCACAAGCGTAGACTTGACAACATACGGCAGCTCCATGGCTCGAACCGTCTCGCACCCTTTGTTCCTGGCTTGTCAAGATAAGGCATTAACATTTGAAATTTCATTCATAGCCTAATGGTTTTGTGCCCTACATGAAAGCAAGCCTAGGCAGGACTCAGTTTATTTCATTTCACAAATGGAGATGGTTCTTTTTTCTAAAGCTGCAGCTACATTACATGTGTTTCAGTGTAATAGCAGCATAATTGAAGACTGTGTCAACTAGTTGGCAACCCTTTCTCTGGTGCCACAGCTCTTGTTTTTAGAGGTCATCTTGTGAATCTCTCCATTTCACAGCAGTAGCCGTGTTCTTGTAAGTGGAGTCACAGCTGAGCGTAACTTGAGGAAATGGGCACGGATGCAGCTGGAGCTGAGCTAGCACGTGGATTAAGGAAGAGAGTATTACTTGAAGCAAACACCAGGTCATCACAGAGGAAGTTAACAGCAGATCTGTGGATCTTAACTCCCTATTTGACAAGGAGGTGAAGTCTCATGAGGCTGTGGATCAGGTACTGCACCTATCAGTGGTCTTTGTTGTGATACCAAGGGGTCGTGTTTGCTGACTGCTGCCCTCTGAGGCAGGGGAGCAGCGCACAAGGCCACAGCCGCGTGCAGGGCAGCGTTGCTGGTGCCCGCGGTGGGGTCCGACCGTGCAGGATTGGTGCTAGTTAACGTCTGTCCATTTCTCTTCTAGCTGTTATGCCTCTCTGCCAGAACCATGCCCTGTATTGTTACAGTTACAGAGGTAATAAATGCATTTGATAGCCTGTAACTGAAGAGTGTATGTGAAATTGTTTTCAGCTCCAAAATTGCCTTTTGAGTGGCCTTATGGAAAGTTGTGGGCTGAGCAAGCCAGCTGTGGAGCTGATTAAACATCAGTGAGGCACTGCAGGAACAAGAGACCAAACAGAACCAGGGTTTCGTGGCAGCAGTGACAGGGAAATGAGCAAAAGGACATGCTGACTATTTGGGATCCCGTTGAAATAGCCTGGACTCATGGAGCCCAGCCCATCTCTGTGGCAGAGATGGGAAGAAGGAGATTATTCAAAGGATGGGCTGCTGTTGTGTGATAATACTTTTGATTTCCTGTTCCAGTAAATGTTTCATGTGCAGTTAAGGGATGATTACACAGAGAAGTGCAGTCTCTCTTGTCTTTAAAATGTGGGCCAGTGAGGGATTTGTGCCACTCTGGGACACAGTCATCTCAGTCTGAAACAAGGTTATGCCAGGAAGGTTTTGCAGAATCGGCATTTGTGCCGGCTCTTCAAGAACACGCTTGAAATGATAATATTCCTTGTGCATCGTTGTGCTGAGACTCAGCCATTTCAAGCATGAAGAAAAGTGCAGTTTAGAAGGTTGGCGTTTCTTCACCAAATAAGTAGGCGGTTTCATTATTTCTTCATCTTCAAAGAGAGAAACCTGTAAGATGACAAAATGCAGAATGGCAGCCTTGCGAACTTGTCATGGTGATTTACTGGTCCTGAGAGCAAATGCACTGTGGCACACTGACCACAGCAAGCACCCCTTTAAAGCAGGATAGAGTTATTTGCCACCGGCTAGTGGGTAACTGGGATTGTGCAGGATCCAGACCAGGTGCAGTGTCTGTGAGATGCAAGCATGCCTTTCCAGAGGCCTCTGTGGGAAGCAGAGAGCCTGCTGACATGCCATGACCTGACATGTTACTGTAGAAAGCAAATTGTGGGAGTGTGTATGTGTTTGCATAATCATGTGTCTTGATTGGGGTTGAGAGGACTGGGAAAAGCTTGCTGCCTGAATTGAGATGACTTAATCTCACTTTTGTGTCCTGCACTACATTATGGCCTTGCCTCTTCCCCCACTCCCCTTGAGGCAGGGGCAGGAGGAGGGGGCTTTTGAGATCAACACAGGAAAAGTTTCCTCGTTAACTACCAATGTAGTCATTCTGCAGCATGATAATTACATGCTATGGTTTTATCCTTATCTACTAAAACAGTTCGTTCAACTCATTGTCTCCTGAGACCCTTTTTTATGGCAAGAATTGCAGCTTGGTAGGTTAGTAGCTGTCTTCACACCTTCTTAATATGTACCCACTGTTGAAAATGGAGTAGCTGAAGGGATTGACTCTGGCAGTGAGAGTCAGAGGGTTTTTATAGATTGAATGCCTGAGTCAGCAGGATTCTAGCTGCAGTTTACGTGACAAGAGAGGATCATAACTGTGAAGGGAGTATCACATACGACACATATTGTGCACATACTGACAGAGGAATAGACTGGTAGCGTGTTCACCAGGGTACTACTCTATTTAGTGCTTTTCTTGAACATGTGATACCTTTGGGCTCCCCAGAAACACAGCAGAGGAAAAAGTGACAGAAGTGAAAGATCTGACCAGGAGGTTTTGCTGTTCAGTGTGAGAAATCTGTCAGCATCTAGAAGGGATGTCCCGGTTCCTGCACAAGTTTATTTTTACTGTGAAGGTGTAAAAAGTAAGCACATAAGAATAGGCTGAGACCACTATTGAATTTAGCCCTTTTAAAGCAAGTATTTCTCCACATTTCTTAAAATTATTCCCATAATTTCTGAGTAAAGTTACTGCCAAAAAGTACTTCCTTCCCAGAACGGCTGCAGCCTCTGGTGGTTTGCCACTGCTTCTGTCAATCAATAATCAGAGGAAACCCAATATCCTTCTAAGTTAGTCGCTCCAACTGAGACTGTAATTCAATCTGAGGGCATCTTCCTAAGTGTGCATATCCTCAGCTACAAGAGCAAAGTGCTGGGTTTGCCATTAGATATGGAAATAAGAGTAGATGTGGAAGTTTGAGGTTTAAGTTTTCTCTAATGTTTCCTGTAATTAAGAAAATGAGATAATAGAAACTGTCTCATGCAGTGTCTGCTATCGATGGGGGTTCCACGTTGATCTACTTTTAGATAAAACTATTAATGCAAGGTTTCTCTCTGATACTCTTAAACCTTTATATTGCAGTTGGCTAATGCTTCACAATTTCTCATGTGATTACTCGTGAACACTGATAAAGCACTGATATTTGTGGAATTGCTATTGTCTGCAGTGATTGCTACAAACCTCCTTGCAGCTCTGTGTTTCTCAGTTATTTCCCTCAGCCCTTAAGTGCCAGTGAATTCAGGGCTTAGAAAGCAGCAGACCCTGGTGTCTGCAGTGATAAAGCCTTGACAACCAGCAGCACATTTAATTCTTGATTTGCGAGCAGTTGGCATCTGCTGTTCTTCACGCAGTCCCGTGAAACCAGGGCAGGTCTGAAAAGTGAGTTTTGGGAAGGGTTGTAGAGTTGAGTCTTGAGGGCAGGAGTGGAGGGTGAGCTTTCCAGGTGGAAAGCATTTCGGGCTGGAGGGAAAGCAGGGGAGTGTGGACAGGGCAGGGTTGTTCTGGTTAACCTCCCTCAAGGCTGTCAAGGAAGGCTCTGAAAGGCTCTTTGGTTGGGTGCTTTATTTATGGGAGATGGGCTGGGAGGAGTGATTGTCAAAATACAGGATCAGTGCAGAGGAACACTGAAGGGATGGGAAGTACAGGGAAAGTGGGAAGAATGGCAGTTGTAGGTCTCAATAGACAAAACCAGCAGCTTCAGCCTGATGTTTTATGACTGGGATTTGGGAGTGGTTGGGATTGGGTGTGAATGACCACGAGGGGAAGGAGCAGCCTGCAGCTTGTTGGCTGCCATGGTCGATGACACACCACCATGGACCTTGGCCTCTGCTGACTCCTCCTCAACTGCTTCTCCTTGAAGTGTGTTGGAGAAGGCAGCTGTGGCAGCAGCAAGGGCTGCTAGCGGTGTATTGGCTGCTGAGCCGAGCTCAGTGAAGGAGAGACCATGAGGGACTGATCAGAGCTGCTGAGTCACGCTGGCCCTCATGCCTTTCCCCCACAGGGAGTTGGGAAGGCACTGGCCCTGTAATCACAGCTGGGTGACTGAAGGGAGAGGAGCATCATTGCAGACCAGAAATACCAAAGGAGGTTTGTTCCAGCAGCAGCCTCTTCTACCTCTCACTTCTCAAATTCAAAATCAGCTGTAAGAGTAAGTGTGGTGTTAGTGTAATTCAGGGTGGTGCTGAACAGGAGTCTGGGTACAGGACCATGTGTAGCATTGGGGCCATCACCATTTCTTTGTGTGTTTTGATGCTGAAATTGCTCCTTCAGGTGAGGTTGTAACTGAAGCAACTGTGTCCAGTTTCTGAGCCTGCTACTGAGCCATAATCTGAAAAGCTTCCTGCCTACACCAAAAATAAATCATGCAATTGCCCTTGTTACTTGCGGAGTTCCCTGGGACTTCCATCAGTTTAGTTAGTAGGTAGAATGGTCTGTGTGGGGTTAGATAACTGTGAAGCTTGATCATCTTGAGCAATTGTCCAGTTCTAGGGCCCTCAGAACTCTTTTGGATCCCCTAGTTTTCCATCTTTTTATATATGTGTATTTAATGACAACCATATTTTTCATCCCCTATAGTACCTATAAAATATTGTGCTGCGATTGTGTTTGTGCCAAGGAATACAATTTCCGCATTTGAGTGTCTTTCTTACTGTCATCAATAACATTATAAATTTGTCTAAATTCAGCAAGTAAAAACAAGGTTGAAAACTATGTTTTATACCACTAGCTGCAGGGGGCATAAAATTACGGTAATTTGTGGCTTTACTATTGTCAGTCATGTTCAGGAGTTTTTTTTCCAGTGGAAATTTATCACGCGCCTGTCACTGAACATACTACGGAGCTGCAAGGCGTTTTTCTAATACAGAGGCACTGAGCAATTCCCTGTGAAGTACATAAAGCTAAAAATACTCATTCACCTTGCTTTTGTCTTGCTTTTAGAAGAAACAAACCTGGAGCAAGTGCATGCAAAGCGCTGGGCAATGCACAGCTCTGCTGTAACCAGACAAGTGCACCTTTCTTGGTAACAATAATACTTGGCCAGAACGCTTTTTTACATGATTATCTGTAGGAGTTGTGGGGGGAATTGGGGAAGCAGGTACAGTTTGTGGTGTGAGCAGCAGAAGCCCTGTGTGCAGAACCACTGTTGGGATTCAGATGGGACTGTGCTGGCTTTTGGACTGTGGCCACCAGCCTGGCTCTGGAGGGGTGGCAGCTCATGCTCCTATTGCTAAGGACTACAAGCCAAAAAGTTGATTAAATTGTTTCTGTCAAGGGGATGCTAAAAGAGCAAGCAAGTTGTTGGTGTTGGTGTGTCCACTTGTACCAGAAATAACAAACCTTTCAGGTTATAGCCACAGTGATTAATTTTAATGGCAGTAGACAAGAAACAGTGTACACAGAGCTCTGTGACATGCTGCTTTTTTTTTATATACTCTGAGAGCCAAGTTGTTGGTGTTCTGCCTTGCTCAGCTGAGATCAGAGTCTCTTGGGCTGATGTCCACCACAGGTTGCAGGGGTTTTAGCACTGGAAGCATTATAAGTATCTAATTGTGACCACAGAAGCAAAATAATGGCAACAAAATTTGCAATTCAAAATAAGCTTTAAGTTTGATTTAATGACAAAATAAATGTCAACAAACAGTCTTATAACTAATTATATAAATTGGCAACAGCACTTCTATAAATTATGGATTTCAACTGTTTTTTAAATATGATCTACAAAAAAAAGCAATCATAGGCATTAGCTATGTGTGTATATACATATGTATGTAATCCATTCATGCAGATACTTCTACATATTAATATGAACACACATATATATGTGCTTTCTAAAGCTCAGCAGTTCTGAAAAGGGTTAAGCAGTTTTAAAATTACCTCAACCCACTGCTTAAACATTGTTGCCTTAATTAATAGCTGCTAACACATGAAGGGCTTGTCTTGGCTCTCAGAGTATATAAAAAAAAAAAAAGCAGCATGTCACAGAGCTCTGTGTACACTGTTTCTTGTCTACTGCCATTAAAATTAATCACTGTGGCTATAACCTGAAAGGTTTGTTATTTCTGGTACAAGTGGACACACCAACACCTGCAATTTCTTACCCAAAGAATCTCCATGCATAGTGTATCGTCTGTGATTTTTTTTTAAAGGAATTCAATGGGTTTTTTTATTAAAAGGAATGGCTATTGATATTTGTTACCTACCTAGCATTTCTGAAGAGATTTTTGGAATGAACAAAAATGAAATGAAACTTTTGGCAGCTACTTATTAATTTAGGCTAGCCATACTGAAAGCTAGTCCTTCCCCAAGGAGAAGTTAAAAATATTTTGGAGGACTAACACTACCTATGAGCCAGTATGCAGGGCAGTGTTTCCATAATCCATTTCCAGTGCTTAAAGAGTCTGTCCTTTGCTGTAATGGAGAGACTGCATAGACTTGGAGTAGAAACTGGGGAAGAACTTCCTTCCTCTTGCATATTGAATGCTAAACTAATAAATGGAATGTTTTCATCTGTTTCTTAACAGATCAGTATCCATGTAACCAACAACTCTTGTGGTCTAAATTCCGTGAATTTCCCCTACAAATGTTGTTGTTGCTTGTATTTAATAGCCTCATTCCCAAACTGGACACATCTGCACACTGCAGCCCCATAGACTGATGCAGTTGGGTTGAGCACTGTTCAAGCTGTAGTTGGACAAAACAGCCTAGAAACCCTGAAACCAATTAAATGTGGTGCCAGTTCAGAACCAGTTTTGCACTGACTTGGTTGCCTGCAGGAACCGGGAATTACAGCTGAGGAGATCCCTTCTAAAGCTGGCCAGGGAGGATAGAGGGAGAGCAAAGATAGCAGTTGGTGAATCCTTGGGACGGTGGCACTGTTGGACTGGCAGGCAGTGCTTTGCAGAGTGGCACATCTGCCTCACCACATTGCTGAAGTCCCTAACATTGTACTGGCCCTGTGGAGTGGGCAGTACAGTGAGTTTTGGGCAGAGTGGGCAGAACAGTGAGTTTTGGGCAGAGTGGGCAGTACAGTGAGTTTTGGGCAGAGTGGGCAGTACAGTGAGTTTTGGGCAGTGTCTTCCTTGTGCTGTTTAGTCTCAGTGTTGAAGTTGTTGTGGAGTGCAGCAGCTCTGGTCATACTGATACAGGGAGTGCAGGCAGGAGGGCACAGTGAGCTGCTGCTGGTACAGGGATGTGGTCTAAGAGAAGGAACCTCTACTCTCAAACTTGGAGAACAAAGCTGTGCTGAAATTCAGCTATGACTTCTAGCCATGGTTTTGGAGCTCTGGGGAGACCTCTGTTGCCTCACCAATCACTTGCTTTAGCAGCAGCAGCTGTGCTGTGGAAGCGTGGGCAGAGGCCAAGGCATACGGCATGACCTTCCCAGGCTGAGCAGGGCATCGTTCCCCCAAACCTGCATTATTTGCAAGTGCCAGCAGTGCGAGTGGGCAGGTTGTGTGTCACCCACCCACTCTTCCCTGAGCTCTTCTCCGTACACAGCCCCACGGATGCTATTGTTAGGCATGAACACTAATTGCTGGTATTTCAAGGCTCCTACCTTCTTATTGCTAAAGCCTGTAACAATAATCACAGCCTATATTCCCCATCTCTCGGCATCAAGGAAACAAGATATGATCATAGGCAGTGTGCTAATGTAATTGTAGTATATAGAATATGAGCTTTTTCTATGTAAACAGAGGCCTGGCCACATCCTATGATAGCTCTTCCCGCTCTCCGCACGCAGGCTGTTCCTCGGCTCACCGCTCAAGTCCCCATTATGGATACATCCACCCTTGTCATAACACCACCTCTGAAACACTCACACCGTTTGGTCCTGCTGCATAATGGTAAGAGGGTGGAATATTAAATGGAAAAAGGCTGTTTAAGTAATGTCAGCAGCCTGACTAATTTCACAAAAGGAAGGAAATTCGAAGTTAAGGCTATGGTATATTCTTATCTAGATGCCTGAAGATTCCTGTGCGTGACAATATGCCCCTAAAATTCAGAGCTGTCCCTTATGTCTTTAATTTCTCCCATTGTGTCGCTCCTTTTTTTTTATTAAACATCAAAGTGAATTCACAACAGAGAGTCAGCCTAGAATTTAATCCTCTAAATATCTTGAAAATAGAGGTTTAGACTAGAAGTACCAATATATACCCTTAAAACTTCAGTGTGATATAAAAGAGATTCTAATCACAACAGATCATTACAAAGAAGAGTAAACCACTGTAAAAAAAATTAAGTGTCTTAAATATAATAAAAAGGAATAATTAAGAATCAAACAGGAAGCTGCTATTCTGACAATTTAATGATGCTGAATTGGACTGAAAGAATTGGCTTTGCCACTAAAAGGCAGTGAAAATCTGATAATTTCAAAATGGCACTCAGATCAGATCAAGTGGGTTTTTTTGAAATCACATGCAGCAGAACGAGAAAGAAATGGTAGAATTCACCTTAGGACAATGTATTTTGGATTCCTACTGCTGCCTGGGGTTAAAGATCTTATTTTATCAGACCTGTTTAGCATCTGTAGACCAGGGTCCTCCTGGGAATTTATTACCCTGTGGAAAGTAATGTGGCAGTCCTAACTGCCAAGTAGAGTAATAAAACACAGTTTTTCTTTCATTCCTATTTCTTAAAAAAAACCAAAACAAAACCACCAAAACCAACCAAACCTCTCAATTCATGTAATAGTATCTGGGACGTTAACAGCTGATTACACTAGGAGTTTTCTGTGTGCAACATGCATATGAAAGTCAAGTAGACAATCTGCTTTGGGTTTTTCTACATAAGAACAGAGATCTGCATCTAAACGTTTAGCAAGCAAGCTACTCTTACAAAACACAGCAACTGCACACCTAATTTGCGCGTGCACTTACCATGACTCTGTGAATTACGGCCATTTATTTACTGATACTCATTTTCTAGGTGCACCATGACAAGCATTAACAGCTTGCATCATTAGATTTTTAATTACTCAGGGGCAGGTTGGTGTTTTCTACCTGAGACCCTTAGGAAGCAAACTTGGCAAATTGCTATGATGTGTATAGCAACAGAGAAAGATATCATTAATAACTGTCAGTTGGTATGCATTTGTATTGTAAAAATAAATCCAAGAAGGTGAGATAATTTTATTTCTTACACGATCTCATTTCTACAGTGAGCAAATACCTGTTTTGGGCATCATCAGCATATTACTGGAACACAAAGGCAAAGCTTTAAAACACAGAACTAAAGCTTTAAAACGCATAAGAAATTAGAGCACAGAGTAGTTAACAGTTGTGTTTTCCATCTTTGCATGTTCTCGTGAAGCACTTGTGGAATCTTCTGTGTAGCTTTCCTCTGCGCTGTTCCTAATAGATGTCATCCATGCCACAGAAAGTGTTTTGATCCTGTTCTCTTGTAGCCCACTGAATTAAGTGATCATCATATCTTCAGACATAGACTAAAACATCGGCTATTATTACAGAGTGCAGTGGGTCCTTTTATATCGGTGGCCCGTAGCTCAGACTATTTCCAGATGTGCAGGATTCACAAGCGCCTTGTCACCGAAGCACACAAAAAGCCCAAAGCCCACCCCCGACCCAAAAGCCAGGCTGCAGCCGCGGTCCGTGGCAGGCTCCCGCCCGCGTCCCGACTGCTGGGCTTCTGCTGCCATCCTGTGGCAGCCGCGCTGCCGGCGCTCCCACACCGGGAGCCTGCCTGCCCTGCCTTCCTGCAGGGGAGGCCGTCACCTGCTGCCTCCGCTGCTCTTACCAGTCTTGGGTTGATTTCTGCTTGATGAAGCGCAGAGATAAATAGTATAAAAGCAGGAAGCTGCAAATTATGCCCGTGAGGACAATGTAGCTCACATACAGAGGGTGGGAGTCCAGGTCCAGAGCCTGAATGACCTGTAATGACCAATAGCACAAAATTAGAAGACACAAAATTTTCATGCTGGATCTGTGAAGTGTGTTTTATATGTAAGCTTCCCTGGCCCCTGCTACCTTCTCCTGTTTTCCAGCTTGGGTTTAGCTTCCAGGGTGGTTTGATAGAGGATTACAGCTACACTAGTCCTATTTCAGAAGAATGCAGTTCAGCTTCTTAACAATTCCAGCAAAGTGCATAGTTGGGGCTGGTGTTGGAAAGAGTTGCCCTTTATTATTTTGGTTTTTTCTCTTCAACTAAAAGAAAGGCATAGAAGGAGCGACTGCTGTAGGGCCATCTTTAGGAACAAATTTACAACCCAGCGTAACACAACTTCACGTGTTGATTGGGGGATTGCTGAATTTGAGGCCTACACCATCCATTTAAATATGACAGGCATACAAATAGCATTCCAATTTCTTATCAAACTTGTGCAACAATTTGTACTACTGACTTACAAGTTTCCCTGGAATTTGGTAAGTAATGTTTCGATCAGTCATTTCATATGTGGTGTCAGTGAACTGAACTTGCATCATTCCTTCAAAAGTCCATCTGAGAAAAGAGATTTTTGAAACCCAGAAAGGAACTGAAAAAGAAAATGACAGAAATTGATAGACACACACACACAAAACTTGAGACCGACCTCCAATACTGCTGTGTTGCTGCCAAATACAGCAGGTTTGTCTCACTTCTTGACAGCCAGAGGCTGTAAACATGTGACAGTTTATTACTGGACAAAATGGCAGATATACTTTACATAGTTACATGGAGATGGGAAATCAAGAGTTAGCTAATAGCCATATCCATCAAACTCCCCTGTCAGCTAAGTCTTCCTGGAGCTCCATCTTTGTCTTTGAATACAATTGTTTTTACTGAAGAATTTTGCAACCATGTAAGAAGCTAGCCTTTCACTAATGCTTTTTTGACCAAACTTCATGTTGCCTCCTTTTCACATGGAGAAACTGATGTAAAGTGGATGACGTGACTGCACTTTCACCATCCGAGAAGATAATTATGAAGGTAAGAATGTCCTGCACAGGACACACTGTCACTGATGAAAGCCATTGATGTTTCAGTTTGGAGGGAGGGTGGGAGCTTTGTCTTACCTGTCCAGAGGCTGTTCAGGCTTATCACGAAACCACCACTTAGGTAGAACGATGTGAAGAGGACGTTGCCAAGGAAGGCCGAGAGCTGCAAGGTCGGCAGCAGGGCTGCCACCCAAAGCGCCATGGCACGGGCACTGTAAACAGCCAGCCACAACAACAGGAAGTTCAGCAGGAAATGTTCTGCCTCAGGAACAAGGTTTGCCAGCCAGTAGATGGGAACCCCATAAATTATAACAAAAATGCAGTGCTCTGGGAGCTCCCCCAGAATCTGTTTGGGAAGGTGAAATATAAAATAAAAAATGGTGAATGATACAAAAATACATGAGATGTGCCTTGATGTACTTATGGACTGTTTATAAAAGCTGTAGGAAATACTCCCTTAGAATGCAATCATCTTCCTGTTAGTGCTTGCCAGTGACATGCAAAACCAACCCACAACAGAAACAAATCCTTGCTAATTTTTGCTCTGGTTGTGACAATGCCTCAAACTAATTGTTACCGATAGTTTTGTTAAGAGTTTTGGGAGCTTCCAAGAATGTAATACACTTGTGCTGCGAGTTGGTGTGCTTGATAACAGTAATACTGTTACTGACTCATGGCAACTGAATGTTTTGTCCTCATTTGAGACAAATTTGAGACAATTTTGGCTGTTAGTCCCTTCACCACCTTGTCCCAAAGGCAGTCCAGTTAGCCACTTGATTCATTGTAAAACAAAAGCATAAGTGGAATTGTCTCAAATATCTAAGGAGGTATAGAGAGAGAATTAGTTCTTCCCAAGAGGGTTGCTACTATCCTCTAATACTAAGGTTGTAACAAATTACATCGATTTCTCTGTGAATAATGTGCAATCTTTGTGACACAATGCAAAGAATATTTTTCTCTGGCAACCACTAATAAGCATTTAAAATCTTGTGCAGAAATGGAAACCTAAATTACAGATGCCATGGCAGGCAGAACTCATCTAACATCACAAAAGAGGGATTATTCAAAACCCTTGTTGAAAAAGAGAATGTAGTTTTTAAAAAGTTCTAAATTTAATTCTAGAAACTCTGGCTCTTTGTGCACATAATACATTTTTTAGCTCAGACCAATAGAGGCCCAAACAACTACTGGAAATATCACAGCATTTTGTCATTTCTGTTTAACCTCTGCTTTAGCATTTGATGCAAATGTTTTGTTTTACAGATCAAGATATGTAAGGGGACTTTCACAGCTGCTGCAGTGAATTAAATATGCAGGTATGTAAAATCGTCTAAACCTGGAAATCTGAGTCTGAGATTTCTCACATTTTGGCCAAAGAACCCAGTGAAAAGTTCTTCTTTGGCTTTTCTGGTGTGGGATCTCAGCCACGACTTATGGCAAGGTTCTGAACTAGTGTGAGGCTTAATCTGTTAATACTAAGGAAGCGAGACTGATAGCCTTAGCTGGCAGACACAAAAGAACAAAGTCTGATACAAATGTGATTATTTACACAACAAGGCTTTGGTTTGCTTGTGTTTTTTAATGTTCAAGAGAGCTGTTTGTATTTCCTGGCAACAAAACCAATTACCTTAGCAAAGAAGTATGGGCTAACAGAGTACATTCCACCTTCCAAGTCATGATAAAGCATTGCTCTTTCTGAATGACCTGCAGGGTAGGAAGAAACACACTGGGTTGTAATAATAAGGTTTTTTTTTTCATTGGTATAAGAATTTATTGATTTTGATTCCTTATAATGTTTACAAGAAGACTGAAACTTACATTTGGCAATAACATCCAAAATTATTGTGAATGGGATTAAGGCACCTATCATGTACAGCAGTGCTGTTGTGTCACGAATAGAGAGTCCATTTTTTTCGTGGCCATAGTACAAAAATCCAATTAGTAATGACATAAGAAGGGCTCCAAATCCATGGATTAATAATGTTGAAACATCTCTGAAGTCATTGGAGACCTGACGACTAGGAAAACAGCAATATTGACTGTAAGATATAATACTTACTAACACTGGTTATATTCAGACACATAGCCCCAAATAATGTTAAAATCAGTTCCTGGAATTTGCTGGTTTTGGCTAGGACAGGAGTTGGGCTCCCTGTTTCTGTAAGAGATTTCACCTAATCAAACCTATAAAGCACCTGTAGCCAGCAGGTATTTCAGGTCTAAAATGCTGAAAGCCTGAAGGAAGGAATTGGTGTGGGACATTCTGTGCCTCTTTCTGATGATTTTAAATACAAATGGGCATGATACAAAACTGTTGATGCTGAAGGTTGGGTTACCTTAATAATATAGTGAACTGCTTTAAGGCTCCTGGTAATTGATCACTTGAATGGTGAGGCATATTGAGAACCTCTTCTGAATTCCTGCCCAAGAGAAAAACAAATTAAATTAACAAAAGGTGTAGCTATTATTCCAGATCTTCTGTATGACACTGTTTTCTTTACCTCTGCTTGATGACTGTGGTCTCAGCATTGTCTCCTTCAGTAGCTTTCCATAAGAAATCATCAAAATGTTTGACCTTTTCTACAAACAAGTTGGCAAGAGCATTTGCTCTTTTTCGGCTTTCCATCTCCTTTTCTGCAGTCTGTTTATCGATACTGGTCAAGTCAACTGCAAGACATTACTTGATATGAGTCCATGTGCTATAGAAGAAATAACTTTCTGATGTGTTTAGAATCAGGGATTTCATTGGGAGCAAACAGTCCAACCTGTGTACATGCATTAACTAACAACAGTCACAACTATCAGTTATTTTAGGTAATTAGAGATGAACAGATTGTTAATGTGTATGTTTCTTGCCTAGTCACTCAATGAATCACTGAGAGATTGCATAATTGCTTATTATAGTATTATAAACTACTATTTCAGATTGATTTTTATAAATTTCGTAGTGCCTTGAGAGCAGTGCTGAGAAAAAATAGCTTGAATTTCCTTCCTGGCATGTAGGCATTTACAGTCTTTTATGTGACTTTGACTTAAATCACTTTTTTTCTTAACCTGCAAAACTGTAGTTACTGCCTTAGCTGTATCTTACAGAGGTGTCATGAACTTTACCTGATACTGAGAAAGTCCAAAAGGAATATTATCTAAGGACAACATAGTCATACCAATACTAGTTGACTTAACTTTTTTTTTTTTTTTAAATCTAAATTTACAATAGTATTTTCCTGTGCTGACCTTTGGTGTAGATTGATGGTGTCTGATGTTTTACAGATGCTTTCTGAGAGAACTATCACTGCATGTTTCCTAACTCCTTGCACTGGGCCGATCATGTCTGTTCAGCCGCTCTTAGGAGGAGTCCATCAGAAATTCTTTGCCTTCCCTTCTGCCCTGGTCACTTGTTTCTCTGTCAGACACAAAGCCAGCATCTGTGTGTTTTCATCAGGTGCTCCCTCTTGCTGTGGATGCTCTGCCATCCTGTCCTATTTCCACCTTCCTGCTGCCCATATTTCCTTTCATTTCCTGTGGGTACTGACTGGGTGCATACCATTCAATGATCTTCCACCTGCCTCTCTGCCCTCCCCCTCCATGCCACAGGGGTTTGTCTCTGTAACCACAGGTTTTCCCAGGACTGCCTCTTGTTCTCCATTCCCATACAGGGGTGCTGCAAGCCTTCCCCAAGGCTGTGCTTGGCTGAGGACTGTTCTGAACCCTGATGGTGACAAAGGTCTTTTTGTGGAGCTTGACACCAAGGTTAATTCTGTTTATCTCTGCACAGCTGGCACTGCCTGCCACACAAGCACAGCTGAGGAGATTACTCCAGAGCATTATGGTTATCTGAGGTCTATACCAGGTCTTCTGGCCAACTTGAGTGCAAAGATCTAAGGGCTGGAATTGAACCAGCCTGTGTAAAGAGATTTCTGCCATCAGATTAACAGGGGCAGATTCCCTTTCCACGTTGCAAAAGCCAGAAGAGGAATGGATTTGAAACCACATAAACTTCCTTTGGGCAGTAAAAATATTGCTGATTTGGATTAGGATTTTTTCCCTTCCACTGTGCTCTGTAGGGGAGCATTCTTTTTTCCCATTACCTGTTCCAGATTTGTCTCAGATTAGGAACTAGCTTCTGAGAAACAAACTTCTGCATGTTCCTAATTGAGAAACCAGAGAACTGTCTACAGAAAGCAGTTGATCAGTTTGTTTGTGTCTTTCCCAGAGAAGAAGTTTCAACCAGCTAAGACATAAGTATGCTAAACATGCTGACAAGTTACTGCATCTGGCACAATTACAAGGAGCATTTTTAAAATCAGTTTTGTCTGTAGCTCTTGGTTTTGTTACATTTCCTATACCGACAAATAAGGATCCTATTAAAAACTGAACTTGCTGCAATATTGATTTGAGTTAGTTACAAGGAATTTCTAAGAGAGTCATGGTCAATAAAAACCAACCTAGCCACTTAAGAAAGCAAATGATTTCCAGTAACCCTTTTTTATGACAGTGCTTGATACTGACCGTAGAAATCTGCAGGATTGCTGTACCTTGGGCAGGGATAGCCTATTTCTTTGAAATACTGGACCATGTCTTTAGCTGTTCCACAGTAGACAGTAAGACCAGAAGTCATCAGAAGAACCAAATCAAACAGCTGGAAGATATCTGATCGGGGCTGATGAAGTGAAAGAAGAACCAATCTGTTTCCTCTGGCCAGTCTGGATAATGTTATCACAAGGTTATGTGCAGTAAAACTGTCCAGTCCAGATGTGGGTTCATCAAGGATGAGTATTCCTGCCAAAGACAGTAAGTTTAGCTGTGGAAAGCAGCATGTTTGGTTTGGAAAATACGTTCTAAGAGAAATTGTGCTAATTCATGAGATTTCATTCATTATTTTTAAATTTAAAGAAAATAATTTTCTTTTTTTTACTTCAGTACATCTATTCCTGAGCATCACTTCTTACAAAAGCAAAAACCTGCTTTCCCCATAACTACAGAAGTATAATTTTATACAATAAAAAGATTTCAAACCCATTTCCTAGGGAAAAAGCTGATAGGGAATCCTATTCAACAAGAGGCTCAGTCAAGGTTAGTAATGCTTTTGATGTATACAAGATCAGAGAGGGGATTCAATCCAGCAGAATCAGCTGTGGATTTAGCCTCATGTTTTGCTTCTGCTGGAGACAATGGAATTGTTTCTAGTTCACCTGCAACATGAAGCCATATCAGTGGGTTGCACAAGACTGCAATGACTGATTGTAGAGCAAAGAAAATTACCTTTTCCTGTTAATACTGCACATGTGAGTGGGGGCAGTGTCAGAGGAAAGGAAACCAGTCTCCATGTTAAAGCCAAAGTAACTTGTGGCATGTGGTCAGATAAAACCCAAACCTTATACAGATATGCACAAACCAGGGCACTGGTGTGACAGTAACTTCAGGCAACTTTGAGTAATCTTTGTGGTGGTGCTTTTAGAGTGGTGGGTGAAGGCTCCTGGGGATTCTGCCTTGGTCTGTCTCCACTCTTCCACTGGCAAAGGTGACTGAAGCAGAAGTGTGTCAGCTGCTGAAACACTCTGTCTACAGAATTATTCCTATAATAATTACAGTATTATCTGTGATCAGCACTGATTGCAGTTGAAGCAAATGGACCAGCAGCAGTCACTAACTGTGCTGTGGAGAGGCAGCCTCTGGCAGAGGGCGGTGCAGTGCCTGTTAAAGTGTGTCGATTATGAACTCCTCCAGCTGCTCCTCCAGGAGCCACGTGAGTGTGTGGCTCTTCCCTAAAAGCTTCGCTCTTCATGCAGTTACGTGGGAAATGGATTTGTAGAGAATTCTCAAAGCCTGACAGAAGGCTCACATAATGTGCATCTCTATGCAAACTGTCTATGCAGTATTGGACAACTTACTGTGCTAGCACCTAGTGCTAAAACTGTCATTAAGAAAAAACATAGAGGAAAAAGATTTACCCATCAGTAAGAAGAAAATTGTAATAGTGATTTTGTGCTCTGGAAAGCTGCAAAAAGAGTTTCAGCAGGTTTGTTACTACGCCAACTTACTTGTGCCATGGCATTGTAACAGTTAGATCAGGTTGGATATTGGCTGAGTAAACAAACCAATGCCACATCCACTGCAATCAGTGATATGCTGGCAGATGTCAACAGTGTTAGACACGCTATCCTTCAAAATCAAACAGCAATTGATTGTTTTACTCGTGCGTGGGCATGGTTGTGAGGAATTTGAAAAATTGTGTTGCATGAATTTGTCTGACCATTTAGAGTCCATCCACAAACAACTTCAAAAACTGAGAGATTTGGCAAATCAAATTAAAGCAGACAATGAATCATGTTGGATGACTTGTTTGAAGAATGGAGCTTTGCACCTTGACTAAAGAAGCTTTGCAAAATAGGTTTATATGCATGGATTGTTATAGTGATAATATTAGTGATAGTGCCTTGTGCACTTCATTGTGCACGGCAAACGACGAACAAGGCCATCAAAGAAGTCTTTTACACTTGAGAGAGGGGGAAATGTGGGAAGTGGATTTGTAGAGAATTCTCAAAGCCTGACAGAAGGCTCACATAATATGTGAGCACCTGTATGCAAACTTTGAGATAAGAAATGCTGACTTAGAAATGCCATGGAGTAGGATGGGCATTGTTGAGAGAGAAATGGAACTACAAACAAGTTTCAAATGATGGCCTTGCAAGTAAAACTAGGTACTTTGGAGAAAAAGCACTATGAAATGTGCATTGTAGTAGCACCCATGAGGGGCAATTTTAGATGATTGGCTTTAAGGCATTGTGGGGCAAAAGCTGATAGGCCAAGAAACGCTTATAATGTGTTTATTATAGCTTATAATTAGGAAATAGTTTGGCTTCTGATTGTGATGGTGTGAATTGTAACATCTGCACCGTCTCACCCTTCTCAAGAGACTGAAAATGGGATAAAAGTTTTTAAAACGCCTCTCAGTTGCCCCATCTCTGGGTCAGAAAAGGGCACAATGGGACACAGTTATGCCCAGGTGCTGTGTGGTGGGCCCCGGGGAAGGTGTGAGTAGCGCTCACCCGGGTTCCAGAGCAGCTGCACGCCGATGCTCACCCGGCGCCTCTCCCCCCCGGAGACGCCCCGCAGGTACTCGTTCCCCACCCTGGTGTTGGCGCATTGCCGCAGGCGGAGCTCTGCAATCACGTCCTCCACCTGCGGGGATCCAAGGGTGACAGGCGTCAAGCAAGGGTTCATTTGCACATTCGTGCATAGATAAAAGTGAAGAGAGGATTAATATGGTTAAAATTCACCTGGATATTTCAGTGCTAGAGACACTTGAAAACAAATCTTGATTTTAGAGGTAGCATTAAAAAAGACTCAGCGATCAAAAATTAAGTTCGTCTTTCAGCCTCTCTCATGCTTTCTCTTAGATTGTCATTTTTTATGAGCTTTGGAACAATTGCTGGTTTCTATCTTGAAAGATGAAAAAGGCTTATAATTCATAATCTACATAAAAAAAAATGCCAGATTAGCTGTTCTGACTCCAAACACACAGGATCTCTTGGATAATTCCTGTCAGACACATTTTTGACAACTTTATTTTTTCCCAACAGCTTAATTACCCTTTTTTTCCTTTGTGAGTCTGAAAAAAACTTTGGAAGGCGCAGTTTGGCAATGAACAATAGTGTTTCTCTGACAGTCAGGTGGGGGAGCAGTCGGTCATCCTGCCTCACGTGTGCTATGCATTTCCTCACAAGCTGGGGAGTGCTGGGTTTGTTGTTGATCATGACTTGACCAGACTTGATTTTGCCTCCGTGATCCCGGCAGGTTATCACGTCAAGCAAGGATGTCTTTCCACCAGCTAGAAAAATAAAAATTGAAAATTAATTTCCAAGGGATGGTTTTGAAAAGTGATCTTGTCATAGACAGAGATGTTAAGAAAAAAAAAAACCCAAAACTTCTTCACCAACCCCTCCTGAGGTTTTCTCAAAGTCACAGAGACAGGATGGTCTTCAAAGAAAACACTGACTACAGACTCCTGTTCAGGAAATCTCTCTCCTCTGGAATGGAGTATGTGGTTTGAACCCTTATCATTTCTCAGCAGAATTGGGTACTTGGGCTTTCAGGACAGCTTCATGAACACAAGAAGTCTCTCTTATCTCTTTGATAAACTCTCTTTCAGTTTTGAAACAGAGGTGGAAGATGGTCCTGCCCTGGCTGCAGGGCTAGGATCCAATTGCTCAGCAAGAGCTTTCTTTGTGGAGGGATTTGTGAATTCAGAAACAGCATCTGGATCAGCTGAATGACTAAGGCATTGAATGATATACAGACAATAAGAACATTAATCACGATTGAAATAAAAATTATTATGACTTAAATAAGACAAAAAGTCATTTAAATAATTAAGAAGAGCTGGCTCATACCCAGAGGTAAGAAAAGTGAAACAATGAAAACAAAACCTGATTTGGAGTTAAACAGCAAATGAATTTTTCCTTTTTGTTGTATGATTCTGTATGTAAACACACAGAACTCTCTTATGATTAGATGTCATTTATTTCTAGTCTCCTTGTTGAAAGATTAACTCCACACTTGCTTCTTAATACATACATCTTAAAAAAGAAACCCATCCATCTGTAAACCACGTATTGCTCTGTTTAAGAGTGACATATTGATTGCCATTGACAATGTGAAACCCATCAGCAGTTTAATCCATTTTACTAAGGCATTTGATGAAATAGATGATAAACAGCTTTTGAAAATAGTTTGACTAGTTTGCTGAAAGGGGTTTGTGCTCAGTGTATGTTGCCTTACAAAGGTGCTATATCTATAACTCAGTATGTTATTTCATCACAAAGCTTTTCCTTTTATTATCAGGAGAATCTTCAAGGTAAGCTTCACTTACATTAAGAATATGTGCTAAGGAAAAATTCCCATGGCAATAGGGAAGAAAACTCTAATTTTTTAGGAATAAAGTTAAAACTTCTTTGGGAAATATGCCTTGCCTTTGAGAGAGAGCATCTTCACTGAATCACTGAGCTAACCTGATATAAGATGCTAGTGGAGACACATGCTGGGTTTTTTTATCTCCCAAGTATGGCACTTTTTACTTCAGTTTAAAGGTCATGTGTCTACTTCTTGTTCCCCTTGACCAGCCCCACCAGAAAATGGAAGGAAAAAAACAAACCCCAGTGTAATAAAGCAGTAACACCAGACAGAAGAGGAATTGTCTTTTCTTCTCTGTAAGTTTCTATTAATTAACACAAATGCAATATTTTATCCTGTTAGAATTGTTTCAGTCCAAATGGAATTCCTGCTTATGGTTATGCAAGCTGGCACTGATCTTTCTTATGGGGTCGGGCCTCATTTGTTTGCTATCTGAGTGTGGTCTGTAACTGGCCTGTTTTGAATCTGAGCCATGAAGCTGATTCATGTCCAGCAGATCTGGGGCTGCAAGGCCACACTTGGAACAATACCTCACTAAGCCTCAGGAAACAGAATGCAAACGTGTGCAGGGCATAACAAAATCAGGTCTGAAAATGAATTTTAGTTTCCCCATCATCCAGTATCTTTGTTTCCTTGTTCATCCTGTCACTTAAGGAATGTATTTTAGTGATGCATCCAATAGTTTTTTCTCACCTAGATTTTGACATTATAAAGACTGCAGAGTGTTGCTCTTGATTGTGTCCATTTTATCTGAGAGCTGGTCATACAATGAAATGTGGTTGCTCTTACCAGTGCTTCCTATAATTGCAAGCATCTGACCACTTCTCACTTTTAGATTCAGATTTTGGATGACTGACAGGTGGGAATGGGGATCCGATTTCCAGGTCCAGGGCATTTTCATCTGAGCAAGGTTCTCATACCAAGGAATCTGAGATGCTGTGTTAACCTAGCAAAGAAAGTTACAAGACCCTTCAATTCAAGCTATAAACTATTTAACAACAAATACTTTCAAAGCTACAATGTCACAAGCAAAGCTTATATGAAAACATTATTGTTCATCTTCAGAAATACATAGAAGGAAGTTCTTTTGCAGCTACCTAATGCTTTCATGCCTTGCTTCTTGTTCTGTTAATCGCTAAAACTGACCCTGTCCTTTGTTACTTTGGTAATTTATTACTACTGGAAATTTTAAATGTTTTAGACTTTAAATATAATTAAAAATTCCACAAAACTGAAAATTGTGAAATCTTATTCAGATGCCATGGTGAGAAGGAGATGAAATATTTTGCTGGCTCATTTAAATCCTCCTTGTTAGTCATCTTCTCTTTATCCCCTTCCACATACTCATTCTTGCCAGCAAGGGCTCCTTTCATCCCTAGATGAACAGAAAGTCCCTCTGCTCCAGCCCTCAGAGGAATAATTTTGCTCAAGACTGAAACAAAGCAGGGCCTAGAAACAGATTCCTGTCTTATCCCTTAACTTTACTGGGTGTATTTACAATACAGGGATTAGTCTGCTGCCAAAAGTGTGATTCTGATCACAAACTGACTGTGCAACAGTTGTGTGAACTTTTTCAACTTCATTTGGCTTTTAAAATGGCCTGGGTATAGAAACAGGCATTGCCAGATACGCTTTCTGCTGAAGGGAGGTGTATAAATGACAATTTTTACCTGGTAGTTGAGTTCTTTGACCTCCAGAATGTTTGATTTTCCACTGTATGTGAAATAAAGACTGTTATCTTCTTCAGAGTGAAAAATAGCATCCTGGGTCTTGGTCTGGAAAAGTTGTTAGGTGGATTACAACGGTTAGTTACAATAACTAAAGTGCTGCTAAAGTCTGAGTTCAGAAAAGATGAAGCACAAAGGGAAATGTATTTATGGGATGTAACAGTATTATTGATGAGTTACTGTAGTGCAAAAGTCTGAAGGGTTGAAATGAATTATCAGTTATCTGTTAATCACAGTTAACACTTTGTTCTAGTGACGTGTGAGGGCCAAACATGCTGTGCTGTGCTTTTCTAATTGCTTTCAGATTAAAAGGGAAAACTTTCAAAATGGAGATAAATGTCATGTCACTACAAAGAGATTAGACTCTTTTTTTTTTTTTTTTTCTTGAGGGGAAAAGATGTACTACTTCAGCAGTATTAACCTACTGAATCAAAATGGTGCATATAGTAATTGATTCTTTTTGGCAGCTAAAAATGCAGGCTCAATTGAAGTGTGTCCATTATTGAATTCCCCATGGACTTGTAAACTTGGAGGCTTTATGAACAAATAGGTGTGTAGCCACTAGTGCAGTCTCTTTCTTCTGTTTTTTGCCGTTTATCAGCTGGAACTTAACATTCTGAGATATCAGTTAAAATAACAAGAGTCTACTTGGCCCTTTTGCGTACAGCTGTAATTATGAAGTCCTAGCCGAGGCAGCTTTCTGGCTTTGGGTTTAGCTCTGTGTGCATGTCTGCAATTTTCCTTCCAGCCAGCCATATCTCTCCCACAGCTCTGTGCTCTTCCTACTTGTCAGACTCAGACCCTAGCCAAGGCAAACGTACCTGTTCCCTGTGTACCAGACCCTATCCATGCCTGTGGTATCTTTGGCAGAGGATGACCGTGATCTTTGTGTGCACCTCCTGCCCTCACAGCAAACAAGGCTGATTAATTTTTTCAGTCTAGATACACAGCAGAAAGCAACATCGCCCCAAACAGCCTGAAAAGCCACAGGAAAGCCCTCCAAACTACCCCTGCTGCTGAAGCACTCTGAGTCCTTCCCTACGCTGAGCCTAATTTTTTAAAACAGGTGCTCTCCAGCAAATGTGGGGATCCAGTCTGAAGGCATTTCCTCGGAAAGCCAGTCCAGGATATGCTCAGGGGCTTTCTCCTCCGTCCACTCATTTGGAGACCCTCTCTCAGCTCCACCACGGTGGCACCTGAGCAGGGCTTGCAGGGCACCAGCCTCACTCACGCCCGGTGTGCTCCGGTGGGTGCGCTCCGCTCCCCGTTTCAGAGCGTTCGAGCTCGGGGCTGGCCGGCTGAGAGCCCGGCGGGCAGGATGGCTGCCAGCCTCTCCCAGCTCCTGCCAGCGCTGCAGCTGCGGGATAGCCGAGCCCCTCGGGCCCCCCACTCCGCGCGGCTCCCGCGCACGGCCAAGCCCTGCACATCACCTGGCTCCAGCTGGCTTCGTCCAGAGAGACATCGTCAGTAGCTTCCTTCATGGCGACGGTGGTGGAAGGTCTCGCTCCCTGCAGTGGTTTGACTCGTCTCTGTGAAAGCTGTGGAAATCCTTCTCTTGGTTTGGAATGGAGTCCTTTCCAGGCACCCTCACCTCAGCACCATTTCTCCTGGCGCGCTGCGTCTCTGCAGCTGGCATGACCCCGTGGACAGGGAAATACTCCCCTCCTCAGGGACACTAATAGCTCGGGCTAAAGGTACATCAGATAGCGGCTTCAGCTTAATCACTGATCAGCTGTTCTCTGGAAAAAGAAAGAACAGGGAGCTCTTCTGTTCTCTTTGAGGTGGCGAGTGCCGGGGGCAGCGACCTGCTCTGACCCGGGGCAGCGGGAGCTGCTCCTGCGCGCTGCCGGCGGAGAGGCATGGTGGTGGCGCCAGCGGCGGTGCCAGGCACCCGGCCAGCAGCGTGAGGGACGCAGGGAGGCTGCCGAGCCCCGGTACCCCGAGGATGTCGGGCAGAGCGTCTCCCAGCCTGGAGAAGAGCGGCAGCATCGGGCACACGGGCGAAGGAAAGGCTGTGGGGCAGCTCCCCGACAGCATCAGCGTGCAGGGTGTCTCCTACACCATCCGGTAGGGCTGCGAGCGCGGTGCGGAGGGTCCCTGCTCCGGGGCCAGGGGCTGCGTGAGCGGGGCTGGGGCTGCGCGCCGCGGGTTTGGCCGCAGCCCAACAGGGCAGAGCCATGGCGCCAGGGCCCCTCATGGCGCTGGGCCCTCCGCCTCAGGGCAGGGCTCTCCGGAGCCTCGCCGCGTCTCCTTCACGCCTCTCTGAAGGACGTGCTTCAGAGGAGATTTCCAAACGTTGTGCCCTTTCCCGCTGCCTTTCTTGCTGCTGCCAGAAGGATAACACGAGGCCCTAAGGAAAGGGACAGGTGGATTAATGGCCGGCAAACATCATGAGCAAATGAAGCCACAGTTCACATTTGCCCTTTTGGTTGTAGTCCAAAAGCCTCTTAGCAATCATTCTGGAAAATGTGCTGAGACCTCATTTTATCTTCCAGATAATGCCAAATTTACAAACTTTAGGAGGGGAAAGGGTAAGGGGGAAAATACTTTAATTTTTCCTTATTTTAAAATCCTTGCAGCTCCTATCCCACATACAAGTAGCTAAGAACCATTCACTTGCTTTATGCAAAATGTTTACATATTCTCTAATTTTTTTTTAATTGATGTTTGTTTTCCAAGAGAGCGTGTTGGCCCGTGGTGGAACTTTTCTTTATTTTGTAAAAAATGGACTCGGCAAATACTTAAGGATATTTCATTTCACATAGAAAGTGGCCAGATTATGGGAATTTTAGGAAATTCTGGTAAGTTGTTCCAGAAATTTAAAAGAAATAAGATCACAATTGATACTGGTGACTTCCACAGTGACATCAATGGGACTGAGGTCTGTGTTTTAAATAATGAAATTGTGGCTGATTTTAACTTCTGCTTTGTAAAACTGGTGCTTGGTTTTCAGAGTTCAGTCTTCTGTCATCTAACTAACAATTATAACTTCAATAACAGACAAGGTTACTTCAAAACTCAAATGTTTCACTGCAAAGTGTGAAATTTTTATGAATTACATGCTAATTTGCATTCTGGTTTTTCCATTCACTTTCCCTTAATTAACTGCATTTTCAGAGCCTATTATTTTAAAGTTATTGAGAAAAAAACCCACGACTTTGTACTTTTCATATGTGTCCATCCAAATCAGGCTGCCACTCTTGGAATCATAAAATTTATCTCAGCACATGATTCATTTCTTTTGTTTGAAAGGATCTGGGAAAACAACACTACTGGATGCAATATCAGGAAGACTGGGACATAAAGAAAACTTCTTTGGTGAAGTGTATGTGAATGGACGTCAGCTGAAGAGGGAACAGTTCAGAGATTGCTTCTCTTACGTGCCACAGGTTGATTTCTACATTTATTTTTTGGGTACTGTGCTTCCTTTTGTGTAAAAAAAGTTGCTAGCATAATGGAGTAGTGTCATGTGAATGTGATTTTACTAGTAAATTTGGGACAAATCAATCAATAAGCTGGATGAATGACTAAGCTTGCGTGAAGAGGGACAAAATTTAGTTACTACAAGACTAACTGCTTCTTCCTCCCCACGTTTTTTTCAGAGTGACACTTTGTTAAGCTTTCTCACCATCCAGGAGTCTTTGACCTACACGGCTTTACTAACTCTTAAGAAACGCTCCAACAACTCCATCAAAAAGAAGGTCTGTATTTTACAGTCTTCCACCAGAAAGTCATACAGGATGTCCTGACATGTTTTCACCAGCAGCACTTTCCATCCATGGCTGTGTTTTATGTTCATGAGGTTTTGTAATCCTCATTCTACAAATGGGGAGAGATCTGCCTGCTGAGGAGTAGGACACAAGCTCTCTGCTGGTCCCAGCACTTCAAGGGCCTTGTGCTGGTGCCCCAGGGCATCACCATTATGCTGGGACAAAGCCCTCCCACGTGAAGCTGAAGCAGTTGCTACTGCAGGAGATCCTGGCCTCGGTATTGAGGTCAGCTCCCCTTCCCCAGAGGGGAACCTCAGTTCTCTGGGGTGTTTAGGGCCATGTGTGCTGGCAAGTTCCATGGACAACGCAGCTGATTTCACACCACTCTGTCTCCTGTAGGACGTCTCTCACTAACCACAACAGCTCAAAAAAGCGCTGGTCTACTAAGCCCCCTACAAGCTACTTTCTTGATAAAATTGGTGTGTTTCAAATTTATTTAAAGGGTTCTTTTTGAACTCTATTGAAGGTAAAATTGGATATTCCTGACCAGAGGAGTTCTATTATTCTCTATTCCCCAGTCTTCCACTCAGTACTTTATACTATTCCAGAATTGATGTGCCTTCCTGCTCCCTGATTTTGGAAGCCAGAGCAGCACATTATGCTCCATACCTTAACTTCTAGTCCCATCTTTGAACTCTTATCTCTTAATGTCAAGTGAAGCTAAAATTTATTAATTTAAACATACATTGAAATAAATTCTTTAAAAAAATTTTTACATAATGTATTAAAAATAATCAAATAGAAATTAGGCCAGATACCATCCAACTAGAACAGATGCAAGCAGGATATTGGTAAAGCTATAACTTGAAATTATGTCTTTTTTTGGCTGTTTTTTACCATTGCACACAGGTATCTGATTTGGACTGTGTTTAGTCTTTTGAAATTGTAATTGCTTTTCAGGTAGATGCAGTTATGGCTGAGCTGAGTCTCAGCCACATTGCTGACAAAATAATTGGAAGCCAGAATGTGGCAGGAATTTCTGGGGGTGAGAGGCGTCGGGTGTCGGTTGCAGCCCAGCTTTTACAAGATCCCAGTAAGTACCACTGCATGGATTTTCAAAATAAAACAAGGCTGTGTCACTTTGTGCTCCTTCCACAGGCCCACTTTAAAATACAAAAGCATTTGCATTCTTTAATTTAGCAGAAGCCAGTCTGGTGATGACAGAAAAGAATAAGCAGTAACTGAGGTCTGCCATTGATCTCTTAGTTGATCTTGGGAAGCAGACAATTTAAAAATCTTAGGGACTGAGCATAGGTTTAGACTTGGATTTATCCATTTTATGTCTTTCTGGGTTCATTTTTCCCAAATGTTGGTTGTGGCCAATTAATTTATCACTTTGGATTACATTAGAGCCATACATATGCAAGCACTGAGCCTTGTACTGGAGTAGCTGTCCTTGATCTGTGCATGTATGAGTGCCATGTATATTCCAGAGCCAAAAAAATTCCAATGAAATAAAAGCTGAGTATGGAAGGATTATCCATGGGAAAAATTTTGTCAGTTTTGAGAAAGTTTCTTGAAGGTGCCAGAAGCTCGTGGAGTGAATGTACAGCACATATTTATTGGATGCTGGAGTCCTTGTAGCCATGTGGATGTGCTACTACTGCATATTAGGCAGGAAGGAGCTTTAACAGCACGTGGGGTGCACCCCTGCTGCTGGTGACTCCTGGGGTGTAGTTGCTGCTCAGGACCTCAGTAATCTCTGTAGTGTAGTAATTCTGTGTAGGTAAACCTTTAGTGAAAACTTTGCTCACCTCATACCCTGGTCAAGGTTGGACTGCCCTCTTCTGTGCTGTGTCTCATCACTATAAAAATTTTGATTATAAGTTTTTCCCTTTCGTGTGTAATAAAATAATGAAGAAAAGGCAGTAACTTCTGCTTCAATCTGTAGAATCGCACCTGCTGTATTTTAACAATTCTTGATTTGTTCATAACAAATTCTGTGTGTATCTATACATTTAATTCAGAATATGTAACTCCTAGCTAATTTTGTCATGTACAGTTTTGTGCATGCTGAAATCTGTCATTATTGTTCTTAGAAGCAGACGTATGCGTCAAAACTATTTTGGTAATTTTCAAATTTCACATGAATTTAGAAAAAGAAGTATTATGCTCTGAAGCATTTTTTAATGTCCTTATTCCTAGTCATTGAAACTGAACCACTGAAATTAAAACTGAAAGGTCACATAATGGCATTATTTGTGCATACCCTGTTTAATGCGTGGAACTTCACCTGTAAAGTAATTTCTATTTGCCAAAACAGCTTTAAGAGTGGAAGCTGTGCCATTTGCTCCTCATTTGCCTGAATTTTAAAGCTATTCCTTGTCATTTGACAGAGGTCATGCTGCTTGATGAACCAACGACAGGGCTGGACTGCCTGACTGCAAGCCAGCTTGTCTTGCTTCTCTCAAAGCTCGCACACAGAGACAGGATTGTGATTCTTACAATCCATCAGCCTCGCTCGGAACTTTTCAAGGTAGATGATATCTCCTCACTATTGGCTTTTCTACCAGACCTTTTAGTACTTAGGTTCTTTTCAGGATGGAAGTACAAGATCCAGTATTGCTGCCTCTTTTCTTTTCCTTTGCATAGGTAGAGGTTTCTCTTGAACTTGGTGACTCTGTCCTTGTGCCGGTCACAGGGCGCTTTGAGACACACATTGCCTTGTGAAAAGAGTATGGGCTCTGTGTGCCTGGCACTTGGGTTATGCAACTACCCAAACCAAAGCCAGTGGGAGAAGCCATGAAAAGGCATGTGGGTACACCTGGGTCACGTGGTGGGGCAGTCCTGCCATGCAAGATTTGTGCTGGGGAGAGCTTATCTCCCTTCCCATTACTGTTTCCCACTTTGCTCTTATCCACCACCTGCCACATGAATGCAAAGCTCCTCTTCCCTGGCTGACTGAATGGAGTGTAAATGGTTGTGGAGCCATTTACAGGGGACGGGCAACAGTGCTTTCTGGACTGAAAGCATCCCTGGTGTCTTGAGAAAACGGATTGATAATAGCTGGTGGGAACCTTACCCTGGCAAATGTTCACCTGAAAAGCAGTGCTGCTAGAGTCCTTAAGCACTTCAGGATAACCTTGCCAACAATTTGGGGGGTTTTACAGATTGGGGCTATTAAGCATGAAGGAGGTCAGTCAGTAAGTGGAGGTGCATTAGAAGTGAAGTCAGAAAGCCACATCTCTTTTTGTGGATTACCTCTGTACACTGTTGTCATTGACAGTTTTGAGAACCACTAGAGCTTAAAGTTGTGTCATTTTGCATAACCACCAATGAGAGGAGTGAAAGAAAGGACTAACTTCTTTTGGGAGAAATATAGTAAGGAAGTTTGAATGTGTCAAAACTATTTTTCCCATCAAAGCATTTCTATTATCAAGACAGTAGCTGTACTCAAAAATGAATGCATTCCTGATCTGATTGCTGTGGTGACCAGTGACAGGACCTGAGGGAACGGCCTGAGGTGTGAAAGGGGAGGTTTAGGTTGGATCTTGGAAAAAGATTCTTCACACAGAGAGTGGTTGGGAACAGGCTCCCCAGGGAAATGGCCACACCACCAAGTGTGACAGAGTTCAAGAGGCTTTTGGACAATGCTGTCAGGCATGCGGTGCAATTCTTGGGGTGGCTTACACAGGGCCGGGACTTGGACTTGATGATCCTGATGGATTCCTTCCAAGTTAGCATGTTCTGTGATTCTTAGTACATACTGCTAATACTTCATTTTCCCCCAACAGTTATTTGATAAAATAGCCATCATGAGCTTTGGAGAAATGGTCTTCTGTGGAAACCCTATGGAAATGATCACATTTTTTAGTGACTGTGGCTATTCTTGTCCTGAACAATCAAATCCTTTTGACTTCTATGGTAAGTTTGTCTAAGTTGTTTTGGTAAAACAATTTGTTTTCTTCCCCAAGTTAAAGTTTTTCCAGAGATAGAAATGTGTTTGAATTCTGCTCCAACTTTTTAATTATTTTCAGCTAAGAGAGAGGGCTGGCCAAATGTCATTCCTAATGACTCCATAAATAGCCATATTTGCACTAAAGGAGTAAACTATCAATAAAAAAAGAACCTCAACTTCATGAAACATGTGGATTCCTGATGGCATTTCCCTATGGCTGTGTACTGGATGTTGGGAAGTTAATTTGATTCCAAAACTGTGGAAAATCCCATGCTCTTACAGACTCCGTGATGTTAAGCAACTGAAAAGAGTTGGTGCATGGAGGGAAGGGTGTAGGATAAATATGGGCTGGCTTAAGGCATCAATTTCCAGGAATTCTGAGCTTGAAGTTTCTGAAAGTTTGGGGAGTTACTAACCAGGGCGAACTACTGGAACAGAATGGATGCTTCAGGAGATGATGACAGCAAGCTGTTGGCATAAGCTGGAGAGTATTGTTTTACCAATTAAGGATGAAAGAAAAAGGGCCAGCAGGAGGCTTTGGAAATGAGGTTTGGTTTTGCTGCAGGACATCCTGTGCCTGTATGGATGTCCTGTATTTGAAGAGAATATGGATGTGTTTGTACGTGCACAGATATGCAGCCAATGTATATAACTCCATTTAAATCCAACAGGTTAATTTCTGGCAATACTAGCTGAGCACTAATCAGGGAATTTGACCCATCCAAAACTGCATTCAGAGCAGGCAGTGTTTTCCTATTGTGTACATGGCATTCTAAACTCAGCGAGAAGAGAGGATGGTTGTTGACATGAAGCTGGAATGGGATAAAGCTGAAAATACTGGTATGACAGTGAGGATAATTTTGCCTTCATGAATTTGAATAGTCTTGAAAAGCATAGATGATTTGAGATTTAGACCCACTTTTAAAAAAGCTTGGTAAAGAGAGTACTGCATTCTTCAAATGTCAACCTTTGAATGTGACAAGAAAGGGAAAAAATACAGATTAGAGCAAAGAATCATCAGAATATTTAGTCTTTGGAAAATTGGTAGTTTATATTTTTTTTGTGTGATTTGATGTGAATGAAGGGACGGATTCTGATATCATTTACACCAGTAGCAGAGGAAAATAGATCCTATGTATTGAGTGTGGATTATATTGTTGAACTGTCACATGTTTATAAAAAGTACAAATGCATGGTAGGCATTAGATAGTTGGCCTATTTAGTAGTCAGTATTATAATTCTTTTAAAGCACACCCAGTTGCCATTTATTTCCTGTGTGACTTCCAGCAAGTCATGCTGGCCAAGCTTTAAAAAGTGTTTCTCCATTTTGGATGTTCATGTTTGTAAAAGTGAAGGCTTCATTTTGGATACATCTACCATTAAAGACAATTCTGCTGAATTGCAGCTTTTAGAACACCAGGAAACTATTTGTAAGCCTAATTCAGGTTTTGAGGACAAACTAAGAATCTTGGACAAGGCCTCTTTTTGTTGAATTTGTACTTTGAAGTTGAACTGAACATTGCAAAAGTGAAATCTAAGGATCAGAGAAACCTTAGGAATAAATTACTGATGAAGACATCTTACCAGACGCAGAAGAGTAATATAAACCTGGGTAAGAACAAATATTTCTGAGAACAACAATCCAGTTTTCAAAACCTTGGCTAATTCATTGCCATTAGGGAAAAGGGAAAATTCTAAGGCGTTTTAGCACTATTACTGAATCTGTATGACTGTAAAAATGGAACACACAGGTTTCCCATCTGCCAGTAAAAGAATTGCTGGTGTCAGGAGTATGTTTAGGTGTACTTAATAGAAAGGGCTATTAACTCTGTGAAGTAATTACCTTTCCTGAGTTCCATGGCAGTCAGTAATACTTCCTTCAGCTTGGGCTGAACCTGCTAGGGGAATCTGGCCAGCTGAACATCCTCTGACTTCACCTTAAAAGAGAAGTATATCTGCAAAGGAGGTGGGTGAAACCCAGTGCAACAGTGCATTAACAGCTCGAGTAGAGAAGAGCAGTGTCTCCACAGTGTGAGTTCACACTAACCAAAAAGTAAAGCTTCATCATTATGGAGGAGCAGGCAGAGGACAAGGGGGAGCCACAAAGCCATGTCTGAGCATTTGCCTGAAAACCTGAGAAATATATGACCAGATAAATCATCTCTTCATCTTCATAAATGTTCATCCTCTGGTGCTTTGTCTTGCAAAGCAAGAGCTGTCTCTACAACTCTGTGTTGTGCAAGGAGAATGCTAAAGGTCTGACCAGCACAGTGCTCAGGCCTTGCATTTCCAGTTCAAGGACCTGAACTGCAATGTCCTACAGAGGTCACAAAACACAGATTTCTTGTGGCTGCACAGTTAATTCATTTGTGCTGCGTCTAATAGAAAGGAGAAAGAAGCCTTGAATACTTTCAACTGACCTTTTCATCTTTGCACATTTTAGAATGGAGACAAGAAGTTAATTGCAAGGGGAAAAAAGATATGAAGGGAAAGTGATGTGTATAGCAAGTAAAAACTTTGGCATTTTACAGTGGATCTGACATCTGTGGACACTCGAAGCAAGGAACACGAACTCGAAACCTACGGTAGGGTTCAAGAATTTGTATCAGCCTACAGAAAGTCAGAGATCTTTAGCAAAGTACTGGCAGCCATTGAAAAAACCAAGTGTATGAAGGAGCTGCCACCAATACCATTCAAAAACAGAGACTCACCCAGTGGCTTTTACCAAATGTTGATTCTTTTACGGTAAGACCTTTTTCCCCCTTCATTTTTAAAGCAGTAATATTTTTCTTCTCCACTAATCTTTCAGGTTTCCCCTCCACGTAGAAATGTACATCCTTGGTTATTTGATCTCCTGCTGTACTTGTCCCTTATCATTTTTAATATATTAGCTCTTAGTGGACACTGTGTGTCTTAAGATTTGTTCAAAGCTTAATACCCTACCAACATGTGTTCAGTTGTAGCTAACAAGCCTTTTGTTGTTGTTTTGTTCCATGATCAGGAGAACAACAAGAAACCTCTCCAGAGATAAGATAGGCATCATCATGCGTCTCCTCCAGAACCTGTTGTTTGGCTTGTTTATAGCCTTTTTCCTTCTCAGACTAAGGAGTGACCTGGCCCAGGGAGCCCTGCAGGACCGCCTGGGGCTTGTCTACCAGTGTGTGAGTGCCCCCCCCTACACAGGGATGCTCAATGCTGTGGCCCTGTGTGAGTTCCTGTCCTGTCTTACCTGCAGCAGCAGGTGTTGCTGCCACTCTGTCTTAAATAAGAAAAAGTGTTTCTTGAAGATAGTAATATAAAGGATCTTCAGTGTTCTAGGTAATGTCAGAGTTGATACAGAAGCAAAAAATTCAGTGGAATTTAAGGGAATATGCCCTTGTTTTTTACAGCTGGCCTATCTATGAAGGCTTTATTCTAGACTGTGCAAAAGACTTGCCTGTGCGTGGCATTTTATAGGCAAGACAAAGTCTAGGTCTAGTTAATATCTACGTGAGCTCAAAGCCAGACATGGAATGGATGGAAATACAAAACAGCTTTAACAGCAATTAAGCATAATTGGGTTTATGAGTATTATATGATGATTACATTTTTTTGAAGGATTTTTCTCTTACAGGTGCCATGCTGAAAGCAAGAGTAGTTTCTATTTACAGCCCTAAAAACTGTTTTGCTCGTGTAGGGAACATACACTGCTGTCATCAGCTTGAAATCAGAGCACCTCAATAAATTAGCCAGTGACAGAGGTTTTCTCATGTCTAATTTGTATATGCAAAAAGAGAAGGCTGTCCTGCATGCTGATGAGTTAGGCCTCTTTCATTAAACCTAGCAATATTTGCAATCTGCAGGGAGCATGTTTTGCATTTATAGTGGGGGGAAAAGTCATCAGAATGGTTTAGGCAGAATGTTTGGGATATATTCTCAAAGTTGTCTCTGTGCTTCAGATCATTTCTGCTAACAACAAGTCTTGCTCTTTCTGTTTAATGGTAATTTTCCTTATTTCTTATATATTTAATTCAGTCCCACCTCTGCGTGCTATCAGTGACCAAGAAAGTAAAGATGGCTTGTATAAGAAATGGCAAATGCTTGTAGCTTATATAGTCCATTTCCTGCCCTTCAGTGTCACCAGCGTGGCCCTTTTCAGCACCTTCATATACTGGTAAGCATTTGGACCATCTGTTGGGTTGTCATTTTCTTTCTGTTACCAGTGTCCATTAACATGTCAGCAAAAGGCCTCCTGGCATGGCTTCCTGCTGTTGTCTCTCAAAATGATTACACAGAAAGCATAAGGAAAGATGACACAAATTTAGCCCTTCTCTTTCAGGCAGAGCTGAAAACACTTCCCCAGTAAGTAGATTTCCAGTTCTCTAGGTAACTTGGAAAGTTTTAATGGACCTGGGACAGTTATCGTCCTTGTGTCATATTGAAAGCAGGAAGTGTCATTTTACATTTAGAAAGACAGGAAATTTAAAAACAAAAAAACCCAAAGTGAGAAAGTCACCTGTAGGTATGTGACTGTAACAAAACTTTTGTTTCCTGGGACATTGGTGTTTAGCTACAGCATATGGAAGTTATGAAATCTGGATCCCTTACACACTCCAGAGAAAAGCACAAATTTCTGTCCTTCAGTCTTTTTCTTTTCTAATGTTGAGAGATGTCTAATGCACTAAAGTTAATTTTAGCTTTCCAGGGAAACCAGTTGCAATCAGTTGGCAGTCTGTAATAAAATGTGTACAAGTGATGAGCAGGCTTGGTTTGTGTCGTGGATGCATGTTCTCTGATGTTCTCTGTTCAAAAATGGGAAGTGGATACACCCTCATGAAAGTGCAGAAGCTAAAGTGCAGAAGCCATTCTGCTGTAGCAGTGCACGTTAGTGCTCTTACTTTCCAGTAAGATGAATGGAAAATGGATAAAGTAGAACTACACAAAATTGCTTGGACTTCTGAATCAGAATTTCTGCACAGGGAATTTTGTAGTAGCATTTTCCCCCCATCTGGAAAAACTCGGGGAAAAAAAGGATGACTATTCTCATCTTCCTTCTGGTGTAGAGTAGGCAATGAGGGGAAGTGCTCAGCATTAACTTTTTTTTTTTTTTCCATTTGAAATTTCAATGTAAAGAGAAGAAACCTGAGAGGAAGATTTCTGCTCTTCCAGGTGTGAGGACTTGCATGCATGGGCAGGTTTTTTTGTAATTTGGTGTTGATACGAAAAGTAACCACCTTTGTCCCCTTAGCTACCTGGGCTTTTATTTCTGCAAGGTGTCAGTGCTGCCTGCTTCAGGAAGGGCTCCCTGAGAAGCCTTTTTGTCATGGACAGACAGACAGAAATTACTCTTCCTCCCACTTAGTGCTGTGCTGACCTTCTGTTTGTGACTGGTGCTGAGAAAACAGCCATTTGGAAAGCAGCTTCCCAGGTTCAATGACCCTCTCAGCTCCTTAACAAACAGGGAATCCACATGGGCAGAGACTTTGTGCCTGTGCTTTGGTTGGCTCAAACACAATCAACAATAAATAGTGAGGCTCCAGTTAATGGATAATATTTACAGATATTATCTTTCCAATATTGTGGTTGTTTGGAAGCCATTGGGGATGTGTCAAGAGTGATTTCACAATGCTCTTAGTCCTCTCAGGGCAAGCAGCTTCTGGATATAATTTTGGCAGTTGTTATGCAGGACTGAACTTTCCTGGATGGACTAACTTTTTGAGAGGCTTTGACAGCCTCTGGCATGTGTTCTTACAAGCCATTTCTCATTGAGTTTGTGTTTGTGGGGTTAGACAGCTGGGTCATGCAGACCCAAACTGTGACCTGATCAGACACAAGGCAGGCCTGGCCAAGCCCAAAGAGAGCCTCTTGGGAAATCTTCTTGGAGTTCACATCAGGTTTTTATTTTATTGCTGTAGTATTCTCTCTTTGGGATTTTTTTTTCTTTTTTTTAGGCTTTCTTCTGTTCTATTTGTACCCTGGATTTACTAGCCTGTGACTCCATATCTCTGTGTAAAGTATTAGAGTGGGTCAGAGGTGATAGTTTTCTGCTAGGACTTTGGAAAGGTGTTTCTTCTGCACCAATCTGTACTTAAAAGTTGCTAAATACCTGCTAGCTCACTGAGTGTTTAATACTGGAAGAGTCAATGTTCATCCATCTATTTATAAATTACTCTGGTGTTACAAAAAACACTGCAGGAAAGCCTGTGAGAAAATTGATACTTCTGTTTTAAAACCATATTCAAACGTGGTGATTAAAAAAAAAAACCATAGGGCCTTGCACTGAGCAACAAAAATAAAATTAAATGTTGAATTGCTGCTTGTTAGCTAAGCAAAGCATGCAGCATGCACCTAGTGTGAGGCAATTTTGGTATGAGGTATTTTGGAAAAAAGAGTAATGTGTCACAGTGTAATAAAGGGTTTTGTCATCTGTCACATACACTCTAAGGCTGAATTAAGTTTGTCAAGCAATTGCTGACTTTTCTTAACTTTTTAAATCTTGAGTAGAGATTGAGAGAACTTCTTCCCTTGGGTTAGCTAGGGGAAAACTGAGAACAGCATATTGGGTTAAAGAATGTAGGAATATGAGGGAAATTGGTATGAATTACATGGGTGGTGAATTCAATTCGTTTTTAATTTAATTAAGTATATCCATACTTTATGTTTGCCTTCACATTATCAGAAGTGCAAAGTCCCACCTGTTAATTACCTGCATAAAGTTGTTCTTTAAATATGTGACTTACTTGAATGACTCCCACTGCAAAGACTCTACAAGAAGCAGCAGGTTAGTTGAAGGAATTGAAAAGCCATGGTGATTATCTTGAAACAACCTGGGTTTCTACAAGAATTACATCTTTACATAACCCTCTTCAATCTAGATGGAGAAAACCACAAGTATCTGCACTTACATCATGATAGCAAGTGGATGTCCTTTGTGTTAGGATTCCAAACAATATACTAAGGATTAAGGCATAAACTCTTCACTTAAGGAGCTGTAACTGCAAAAAACCCAAATAGAAACAAAAGTAAAAGCTGCTTTCCAAGTTTACTGCCCAAACATTGTTTTTTAACTGTTCTTTTTCTGATCTTTCTACAGGACTATAGGATTGTATCCTGATGCTTCCAGATTTGGAATTTTCTTTGCTGTTGTCCTAGCTTCTCACATGATTGGTGAACTACTAACACTTGTTGTACTTGGCGTGGTTCAGGACCCACATATAGTCCAAAGTGGTGTGGTGCTACTTAATTCAGCTGGTGTGATAGTGGGAACAGGGCTGGTAAGGTAGGAAAAAAATCTTACTTTGTTACAGTGTTGCTGTTAAAATGATCCAACTATGGAAGAGTTTCTAGAACAGTTGGTATTGCAGAAATCTAGTAATGCACAGGTAGCAATGGAAAAGCAAGAGCAGCTGTGCTCCTTCAGTGGCAGAAATACCTAATCTTGTTGGGCCTTGTAGTAAACACAAAACCAGACAATATCTGTAGGTATCAACAAGGATTCTGAAGATTTCCCCAGTTTTTGAAAATACATTGAATATAAAACTGAACAATGAATATCAGCTCATCTGAATTCTTTTACTGACATGATGATGTGAAATGCTGTCCCCATTAAAGGAGCCTACCAAAAATCCCTGTTCCTACATCTTTTAGTAACTGCTGGAAGTTACCAGACATTAAACACTGGTAATGCTGGTTTAAAAAAGCAGTTGCTCTCAACTATCTTACTAGTATTATTATCCTGTTTAGCCAGTAAACTTTTCAGTCACCTTTTCTACCCATACAAACCGATACCTATAAAAATTATTAAGTAGTATATTGAATACGTGGGAAATTGTGATCCACTTGCTCTGTTACTGTGCAAATAAATGGTTTTGTGTTTTAATTGTGTGAAGTTTGAACAGTTTTCCCCTTGTATTTGTCAATACTGAAATTACTGGGTTTTTTGAGGGACATACCAGTATCAATATGTAATAGTTAAAAACAGTTTTCCTAAGATGTTGAGCAAGTAGGATATGCTTACCTGAGACCTGCCAATGAAAATGAAGTAAGCCTAACAACAGTTGGTGCTGTCCTCAAGAAAGCCATCTGAATGTTCACAAAGTTGATGATGCTTTGTCTCTATTTAAAGTACATCTCAGCTCATACTTATGATACAAAGCTAGTTTAATGCTTAATTATTTGGTCTCTGCCTAATTTCAGGAAGATGAGTGTTCATAGTGACAAGACATTATTCCTGATACCATAGTCTAATGCCTTAATGATAAAAGTATTAGAGTGTTTTCTAACCTTATTTTACAGCACAGACATTGCTCATTAATGTTATGAATCTTATTACTCTTCATAAGCAATGGACATTAAAAATAGCATTGAGACTTAGGTTACTGGGGTTTTTTCCTGTTAATTTTTTTGTTGTTGAATCTTGAGTCTTGAAGTATTTTAGATGTTGAAATCGCCCAGTCTTGTTGAATGTTTCTTCTCATTATTTTTGCTTCATTTTTAATTTGTTATTGCAGCAATGAATTGCTATTCAATCTTACTTGGTTTTGAAGCTGGAGGGAGGGGTGGTGGTTTCTAACTTTGAAAGCAACACATTTTGGCAAGTAAGGGTCTTTATATTGGGTCTTGTCATTTTCAGTTTATCACTGCCATGTGAATAGCAAACAACCATAGAATTCTTTGTGACTGTCCATAAACAAGTCAGGGCTGAATGTTGTGACAGTGTACCAAAGTCAGGGACAGCGTTCATGGTTGTCTCATCATTTAGCCCTAAAATTGGACTTTATGTTTGAAAACCCTACAGGTAGAGACAAGAACTCTTTCTCTCACAGGTTACAAACAATGAGAGCTTGTTTTAATTTGGGGGCTCTTAGTATGTAGCAAAAGCCAGCTTAACTTCTCTGTTTCTTTAAGGACCATTGAAGAAATGCCAACACCTTTCAAACTACTCAGTTTTTTAACGTTTCAAAAATACAGCAGTGAAGTCCTTGTAGTCAATGAATTTTATGGCTTAAACTTCACATGCGGTAAGTGTTCAAAAAAAGTCCATTATAAATAATTTTAATGAGATGTCAATGCTTGTTTTCCTTCTATGTATATGTATCCTGGTAAAATAAAGGTAACTTTCGAGTTGCTAAAAAGAACTTCATATTTAGGAAAGACCATAGTGCCACATCAGCAAGCTAGAGCAGAATTTGATTCTTTTGTTCCAAGCATTTCTCATTCTTCCAGTTCTTCCATCTTTCTCTTTGTCACCTGTTCTCTTATCCCCTCTTTGGAGGAATTTTGGAAGCTAAGTTTATTACAGGCTGGAATTTTTTTTTTTTTTTTTTTTTTTTGAGCAATGTTACACAAATAGAGCATCAAGAGAATTGCACAATCTAAGATCAAACATCAGTGGAGGGAGTGTTGAGAGAGAGGTAACAAACAGCTGACCAGGTATCTCCTCTAATGCTAGAGAGGCTTTTGTTCAAATGTGTTTTCATGGTATTTATTGAGCAGCTTGGGTCTGGCTGTGCTTTGCTGGTTGGGAGCAAGATAACCTGCAAAAGAAGAGAATCAGTCAGGGTGGCAGGGTTAGTAGCTAGTACACATTAGTGGGGTAAAACTTACAGCTTTGGACCTACCCTGAGATATTTGGGGTGTTGTAGCCAGGTGTCTGTGCTCCTTTCCAAGGTTACATATTTTTTAGCTGTTAATCTGTCTTGCACCTCTTTATTACAAGGTCAACAACAGTTAGAAAACAAATCCATGACTCTGTTGGTGCCAATAAACACCTCATTTTTAATGTACCCTTCAGACACTCGCCATTTCTTGCATTTTGGAACCCTCAACACATATGAACACTTTAAGTCTACCACATGGGGCAGCTTGTTTCTTGATGCCACTCCAGATGTGTGTCTGAAAAGTCATAAATCTTTGTTTGGCATGAACAAAAGAGAGCTCCTAGTGACTCCTTGTTCTTCCCCTCAAAAAGTATGTCATGGATTAACCACAGAAATATAGGGCTTGTCTGGTTTTGTTCCACAGTGGTGAGAAATACTGCTCTGGGTGTGGTTCTTCATGGAAGTGATGTCAGGGAGAGGTGTATTCAAGGCATGAGCTAGAGACTGGAGTCTGAGTTTTAAATTTATTGATTCACCTACTAAAGCAATTGTTTCTTTTGACAGGTGGAGCCAACAGTTCCACTGCAAATAACGCCGCGTGTGTTTTCTCGCAAGGCATCCGGTACATTGAGAAAAGCTATCCCGGGGCATTGTCCCGCTTCACAGTTGATTTCCTCGTACTCTATGCTTTTATACCAGTACTTGCCATTATTGCAATTCTAAGCTTCATATTAAGAGAGAGAATTATTGACAGACAATGAAAAAGTAGCAATTCCAACAGTGTCTAATACTATACTTGTATTTATGTTATGCTCGAAGGCGTATATTGTTGGATTTTAGATAGAATTTAAGTGATTACGCAGATAAAAACACATTCCTCTTCTCATGTTTGTTTTCATCTTGAAAACCAATGTTCTCTTAAGAGTGTGAAAGAGTTCTGATATTGGTGTTCCCCACCCCTCTCCTCTGGCTGATTTCCAGACCAGCCATAATCAACAGTATTTCATGTTTTAAGAGGCCTTCTGATTTAATTTAGTCAGCTATTGCTGACAATTTTTAACAATGTAGCAATGATGCTCTAATTTTTTTGCCCACTATTTTGCTTTTTAACCACTACTATTAAGCAACTGTTAGTAAATCTCATTTCTAGAATTGTATTTTCAGTCTTATGCCTTGTTTTGGTACCATTGGAGGAATCTGCAGAAAGGAAACAAACCAAATATGTGTAAAGACAGAATCAAGAAATCCTCTTGAATCTCACACACACTATACAACTGATGAGTACAGGATCTTGAAGCAGTATCAAAGTTACCCAACTTGTTTTTGCCTTGCAGATGATGGTAAATCAGTGAAGACAGGTTATTTATATCAATTCTTTTCACTGTCAAGTTCTAATCTTGGTCTGGAAGCAGTTTATGAATTACAAGGAAAAGAATGTTTAATAATGTTTTGGTTTTATTTAATAAAATGTCAGTTTAACTAGGGAAAAAGTATAAAAGTTGTTTGTCTGAAGAAATGCCATTTTCATCTTTGGCAATTATTCTCATGGGCGTTTCAAAATTGAAAACAGACATAGAATTCCTAAATTTTCTATCTTACTTTCATGTTCTGTGAAGAAATCAGTTTTTGCAGAGAGATAGATTTCTCCAAGGAGGTAGGTATATTTGTATCTTAATATTCTGTAATTATGTAACTAATTTTATACCGTAGTTTTGAGATGAGACAGTTTATAACAAGGAATTTTGAATCCAATCCTCAAGGTAATACAGTATTTCCACTTAAGTGTATTTTTCTAATATCTTTATGTAAAATATTCTGAGATACAAATGTTATCAGAAAAACATCTGGTGAACAAATACATTAAAAATAACAAATAGCTTTAAATAGCTGGAAAGATACCAGATTAGTCTGTCTCTCCCATGTTTATGAGCATGTAGTGTTGATCTGGTTTGCCAAGTGACTCTTCAGACATTCTGACAAGCCTGAGCTCTCAGGAGACACCTCTGGCTTTAATCTGGATTGTCTTGTGTATTCTCAGAACACTCAGTGCATCTCACATTACTGAGGTGTGCATGGACAAAAACCCATTTCTAGTTTAGGCAGAATGTGAATCAATAATGTTCTCAGCACTAAATATGTATCTGTCAAATTTATTAGACTGACTTCCTAGCACTTGAATATATGACAGAAACATCTATCTTCTAAACTCTCTGTGACATTAGACATTGCAAGTAATAAGTCCTGTATTAAACTGTATGATTCTATGACAGAGAGAAAGCACATTTCTGAATTCAGGTCAAAGATGGTTTTAACTCCACTTTATTCTGCCAGTTGTAGTTTTATTTATTTATTCATATATATCAAACATTATGCAAGTATTTCCTAAGCTTTGGTTTTGAACTACAAAAAGATGCCTAGCACACTACACAATTTCATATTTTGAGTGTAAAAACTTGTTTATATTTAAATCTATGCTTAGGATAGAAGTATTCAAAAGTAAATCAAATAATGTGTTGTAACTTATAAAATAGGTAGAACTGAATAATTCCAGTCTTTGTAAACAAACCCATCCGAGAGCAATCTAGAATTCCTTTCTCCCCACTTTTAAAAACTCTTTGCTAGTGCCAAGATAAACAAATTTGGACTGAGAGAGTAAACAGCTCCTTTTATGAAAAATAACATCAGGGATACTTAATAAATACTAACTTTGTAGTCTGATAATATATATTTTCAACTGCATCAGATGAAATTGCTAATGTAAAGTAAAAATGATAAAAATAATTTTGTAAATGGTGTTAAACTGAAGACAGAGCAGTTCATCAGTCAGAGTCAAAATCCATTTCTTTCCAGGATTTAGAGACATTTCTTTTGTATTGCTCAAGTTCCTAAAAAAGAAACATAAATACGTATTAAGCTAATTTTCTCATTACTAGAAGTGTCCAGAAACTTCATATATTTATTTGGCAAATGTATGTATATACAAACACTATTCACTGTAGGAAAAATGTACTGTATTTTTATATTTAACAAAATTATCCTAAAAGTGGTGTGAATTTTGCCACGTTTGCTGTCATGTAGAGAGCTACATTTTGCTGTACTTTAGATCAGTAAAGTGTTAGCTAGCAAGGTAGAAAACCTCATCTCACTCAACTGGGAGCACTGAAGTCTAGGATAGAAGGTTCTAGCACCATTACGAACAGTAGTTTCCTCTGCTGAATTTTATGTAGGGGTGTGTACGTCTGGAGTCATTTCTAAAGATTTTTTTCAGAAAAAAAACCCCCAAAAAACTAGGAGGCATTATGATGGCTTTTCATTTGTTTCAGAGTAAGGCTTCCAGCAAATTTACAGGAAGATGATGCTCTAATGAGGTTCTGTTAGACCTAACCCTGTACTGCTTGCAAGACAAAAACTCACTGTATCTTACTTAGATCAGGAAAGAGGTGGCCATAAGCCAGTGCTTAGGATAAATGTGGCAAAGACCTTCAAAAGCAGACTTGTGTTTTACAACTGTATTTTGGTTTTAATAGAATAGACTTCAGAGGGTAAGAGAGATTTTGCTGTAGGCATGCAAGTATCAGCATGACAAAAATAACCAAATCCACACCTGGTGAATTTAACAGAAGTATTAACTATCAGTCCAGAGCACAAAGGGAAGAATAATAAATTAAAAAGGCAGAACAACAAAGCAATCATCATTTAAGATTGTATGGAAATAATAAATGGAATTTTCTCTCAGGAAATAACTTCAGCAGCTTTGTCAGAGGTGCAAAGTTTTCAGAAAGCACCCCAGCTATATGAGCAGAGAGAAGATTTTTAGTTAGTGCACTTTGTTCCTGATGCTTGTAGGAGTCTACTGGTAGGGTTATGTAACTCCATGGGTGACTGACAATGAACATATTGTGTCTAGGCTAAAGCCAGTTAAGTTGCATTATTAGCTACAACTTCAGTACTATCAAACTGTTCCATCTCTAAGCTGGTTTTTATTCGGTATTTTCACTCCCTCATTGTTAATATAAAGTAATTATGATCCTGGAACATACTGAACTGTTGGAACCTTGCCAACAGTTAGGAGTAGAAAGAGTATTGTGGTATTTTAAGGTGCACATGGAACCAGCTTTATGCTAAGTAATTTCATTTAAAAACTTTCTCAAAGGGTTCAGGAAGGGGTAAAATTAGATAGCCAGGTTTTACACATGACAATACCATCTTGGAGTCATTTCTATAGGTGTTGGCTAAATAATTACCCCTGCAGATTAATCATCTGATTAAACTCCTTCAAGAAAGAGGCAGATAATTTAGAAGAATTAATTTTGCTGTAAGTTTAGCTACCCTAGAAGGCAATTCAGTGTGAAGGCAATTCAAAAGAATACAAACATGCAAAAAGAAGAAAAATTGATTAAATGGGAGGATATTTAGGAAAAAATAATCTTTTAACAAATATCAGTGATACGGGAGGGAAAACATCAGCAAAGTACACTTACCTAGTTTCTATGCAAACTAGAAAGTAAAATACAACCCCTGAAGTCAGAAATGTAATGCAAAATTCTTTCAAACACTACTTAAAGATCACTCCAGAGACCCTCTTGAAAAAGGGCCCCTTCCTGCTCATAATTAAGTTCTATACTGCAAACATGAGCAGAATTCTGGAACAGACTGATGATAGAGTCAGCTAAGAGATTATCTCTCCAAGGTGAAAGAAGATCCTACAAAAGAATATATCTCAAAGTACACCAAAATCTTCATGCTAGCATTATGCCATGCTTGTTTTGTGAGTGCAAGTGTAGGGGGCTGAGATCAGATATACAAAGAAAAAATAATTGCAATTTCAATGTGCTTTAAACGTAATTAGTGCTAGCAACTTATCACAGATGTCTCAACATTGGCATAAAGTGGGCTTAATTTTTTTTTTTAAACCTTAATGCTTCTGTACTTCTGTGTTTTGTAAATTCTTCATCTGTCAAATGGGGAAGATCACACCTAATCTCATAAAGGGATTGGGAACAAAGACTTAACTGATGTTTGTGAGGCACTCAGATAAGATAACACTACCACACACTCTCAGAGAAAAAAAATTAATACTTTTGTGTTCATTGAAGTGTCTGAATGGCAGGTTGAAAAATAAGGTACATAAAGAATAAGGATGATGAAAGGAAATGCTGAACAATTGAATTGAGACATCAGCAAAATAGTATATGATCATGTAATTAAAGACAATACTACAATGTCTACAAACAAGAAGGAAAAATTAAGATTGTAGGAAATGCCTTAATTGTTGCATTTCCTCTGTTCTGAGTGACTGATATGGCTTCTTTTCATGCAGTTTCTTACTGGGAGTGCTCTCAATCTGGAACATGGTGAAAGCAACCAAGTACTGAAATTCTAATTAAAAGTCTTAAGCGCACAAACTTTAGTAGAAAATTTAAAAACAGTGCTCTAATAATGCTCTTTAATTTGGTTTAAAAATGAAATCTTTTTTACCCATTTGGACAGGCTTTCATGTGAAAACAAGAAAGCTTGTTCTTGGCAGCTGAGTAAATACCCTAAATAACTTCTTCTCTTATGAAGACTAGCACATGTCCTCTTGTGGAGAAAATGAGAGGTGGTGCTGCTCTGTTATGCAGCTTAAGGTAGGAGCCTATTACATTTCTCTGCCCAGGAACACTGGTGTGACCAAGGGCTCATGGCACAGCATGAAGTCTTCTGTTTTGTGGAATGAGACTGAAATGGTCTCCTGAAGTTCAGCAATATGTTTGTGTCAGCAAAGTATGCTGAAAAAATACAGCTCTGTCTGCTGGCCAACACAGTCCCCACGTCAGCTGCAGATCTGACACAGAGGTGACATTTGGTTGTGAGTGACATGGTTAATTAGGTTGCTGCAATTTTAGGGGAAATGCAACTCTTCTTCTTCATAAGATGTAGAATCTTCTTGGGTTTATGACTTTTTAAAGTCTTAACAGTTACATCTCTGTTCATTAACACTGGCTTCCATGACTTGTTAGCTGACACCAAATGGCACCAGGCATCTACTTTTTTGACTTTACTTCATGGCATGAGGCTTCAGCTAGAACTGGCACCAATCCCTGAAGTAATAGCTCTGTGTAACAAGGACCAGTCACTGTGACCTTTGGCACTGCATGACTTCTGAAGCACCTGAGTAAGAGGCTCTCCAGTTCTTGGAGCTCAAGGCTGAGCTTTATCTGTTGCAGCAATGAATGGAGCTGCATGTCAAATGTCCAAATCTAAAGGTCCAAGCACCTATTCTGAGTATTAGCAGTGAAGGCATAACAGCAAACAAAGAAAAACCTTCAAAAAGGCACCTTAGAGTACTTATGTCTGCAGCAGAGAGCATTTCTAAAGGAAAGAGAACAGACATTCCCATGTGCCAGGCTCTCACTGCCACAAACATTTAGAAGGAACTAAGGAACAAGACTTGCATGCTCCCCATAGGTGCTCACAGATGCAGGTGTATATACATAGCCCTAATCAGAAATATTATTTTAAAAGATCTCACTCTAATTCAAGTTATGTGTGTACCAAAACCCAAAGTAAGGTGACCTGAAAGCATCAAAAAGCTAACAGGGAATGGACAGAGGATGACAAGTTTGCCATGTGGTGTACGTATGAAGAATTAACCAAAACCTAGATATTTAAGGCATAATAACTATGCAGATTTTTTTTTTTTTTTTTTTAATCTTGAAAGCCTTCCAGTAAAAAAAAAAAAGAAAATGCAGTAATTCCTGGAGAAGATATGCTAGTTAAGAATTATACTAGAAATATAAATTTCAAAAGAGTCCCTGGTGCTGTATTCTCTCTCAGAGCTTAACTACAGGGAATGAAAAGCAGTAAACAATTCCTACAGCACAACTTGATATAAACCTATGCTATGTATGTCTGTGGGGCAAGAACTAGGAAAAGAATTCTGAAAAGACAGAAAAGACATAGAAAGAGAGATGTGCTCCATCTTGAAGAAAGGCACAGTAAGGAAAAGACAGCCTCAGGGAACTTTCCAGAGCAAAAATGTTTAGAAAGAAAGTGTAACATCTCATAGTTAACTCTGAAAATATTAACGAGGCAAAATAATCTGGTCTAAAAGAAAAGTTACATCAGAATGCTGATGAGCTGAACTCTAAACTTCTACAGCCAAACAGCATCTCAGTTAAATGCTGGCTGACAGTACCTCAGAGTCAGCCAGGGACTTTCTTGATTTTTTTTTTAGCTGTTTTCTTATTTTATACTCAAGAATTAGAATTCAGTCTTTTACTCAGCTAGAATGCAGGCAAATCCTTCAATCAAAATTACAGAGTTGGAAATGATTTATTTAAACTTTGTATTGCCACAGTTATCTCTGTATCACAGTATTATCAAGCAGTCCTGACCAAGAGTGAGTCAGTCAGGTCCTACTGGTTCTTCTATCAGACACAGTGACAGGGGCTGTGTTTTGCTTCCCTTGCTGGTTTTGTGTTTATTTTTCTTTTAAAGCTTATCTTTGAGATAAATAAGCCAATAGGCTATCACCTGCAGTCCAAAGTAACATTAATTAACCGAAAGTAACCGAGAAGAATGATAACATGAAAGCGTTCACAGTCCTCACATGATACTTCCAATTTAGCATTAGGTCCCATATTTCATTAGCAACATTTCATTGCATATTGACTGTCTTAATACACTGCTCCTCCTACACAACAGATACCATGAGACTCTATAAAGAATGTCAGACACGTGATTAATCTAAAAAGTTGCTTTAAAAATATGATCTTTTGTGCTGCTTTCTATTGAACTGAAAACAGAAGGGAACTTCAAGAAACACTCTAACTAGACTGTTCTTTTCTTTTAGATGTATATTTCTAGCTTGGTGCATTTCAAATTCCTGGTATAAAACATTTTAATAATGTGCAAGTAATCTTGTAAAATTAAACTTCGTGATAGAAACTTAGGAAATAACTGCAGATAACAGAAGTAATTTTCTCTTTAATGCTCAAATTATTTGTAGTAGTCCAACAAAAAGAAGCTATAATGGTTTGCAATGCCCTTGAACAGATTTAGATTTTAAAAGCCTCTTTTGTTTAAAACCAGAAAATTAATAATTTCCTGTATGATTTAATCAATACATACCAATATCTTCTTTTGCAACACGTTATTATTTAAAAATAACAAACCTATGTAGTTATTTCAAGATATGTAGCTATACTGAGTAGGTTTGTGTTATAAATTCCAAAAGCAGTGTGCTTTACAAATTTTAATGATTTCTAAGATTGCTCGATGTGACAGAAATTCAGAACTGATACCTACATTAACAGGATATTGCAGGTAATGTGCAAGCCCAAAGGCTGCAGGGGATTTTTGAAATGGCTTTAATCTTTGGATAAATCTTAGTTTGATTTTAACAGACTCATACCTATGATACTGAAGAAAACTTATATACAGTACTGCTACTCAGCTGATGTTAGATACTGATAGCTGGCAATCCTTTCACCTTCATCTGGTTTGCCACAGAATTTTTCCATAAAATTAATTCCCCACTAATCTGGAGAAAGGCAGAAATGCTTCCAAATTGATAAGAAAAAAACAGAAGACCCTTTCCCCACTAAAGGTCTTTCCTGGAATTCAGGGGTTAAGCCACATATCATCACTCTGTTGAACAATTCTGTTCACTCTGTTTAAGATAAAATGTCTGTAGCCTGCAAATTCAAGTTAGAAATGTTATCATCTCAATATCTCTCCAGTTAAGTAAGTTTTGAAGGAGAAAGAGAGAAGTAAGCAGTCCCCACGACAGACCTTGATATTGCTTCCTACACTTTCTGTTAGTCAACACTCAAATGAGAGTACAGGGTGAAGAAATAAGGAAATTATTGTCATGAAAGCTTCCAAGTTTATTTTAGTGAGTTAATTCTACAGAACAGTTTGAGGGAAAATTTGAGTTATTAATTTCTAAAGAAACTCAGAGCCAAAACTTTGAGATCTAACAATGGTCTACTGGCTTAGTACCTTAATAATGGGGAAAAAACCTCACAACCAACTACTAAACCGAAATCTAAAGCTGAAATTATTTAAGGGCAAAAAGGGGAGGTATGAGTATCTGCTATTAGTTCAGCAGTGCTGGTGGTTCTGGAATACCTGACTGTGAACACACCTGGTTTTTCTGAGCTCTCATGACATCAATTTCATACTCAGCGTATTGACTTTCCTGTGCAGGGTCCTTGGTATCTTGTAAATCACAGAAATTCTAAAAGGAAAGAAGACAAAACCCCAAATAGTTAGAATTTATCTTATTTAATAAGAAAAAGCCACACTATAGAAGTGGAAGTATTTGGTTTTAATACAAATATATTAAAAGCTTGCATTAATAGAACAATTTTGTGCTACAGGACACTGATTAGTTAAAACAAAAAAAAAGCTATTCTATCAGTGAAATGAAGAAAAAGTATTAGTGCAGCTAGATCCTAAAGGGCAGAAAATATTCTTATCTGGTGGTTGGTTATTATTCTTGAGCATCAAAATGAAAATATTGTTTCTGGTACACGATGTTAGGGCACAGTTGAGGTTGCCCTTGCTAAACTATTTAATACTCGTGACTAGAATGCAGTTCTGGTTATCAGAAGCATTACTTCAATAGCTGAAAAACTGATTGCTATCTTTGCCAATATCTGAATTTTCATTTCCTAGCCTTGAGCAAACTATAACTTGGATTCCAAAGAAACAAATACACTAATAGTAAGAAAAACTATCAAATGAGGAGGGGTTTTTAAATGTTGTCCTGCACATTTCTCCTTAATCATATCAAACAGAAAGTAGCAAGAAGGCAATAATACCAGTGACGGAATAAAATAAAGAAGAATTCTACTTCTTTGGTGAAGCAATGGAAAAAAAATTTACAATGCATAAAAATAACTTCAAAGTTTAAAGCCTGCTGGGGAACTAAACCAGAAGACTGTGAATCCACTTGGCAAATGTTTAAATCTTTACTTAGACTGATACACTGATGAACAGTGATGGAGCTTGCAAGATGAGAAGTGTATTCATTTCTCCAGCTGTTTCAGGGGGTACTTGGAGAGGTGGGTGCAGAAAGAAACATTTGTTTATTGTGTTTGTAAAGGCTATGAGGAAAACTAACATGAAAAATAACACTTCTGTATAGTTTCTGAGAAGTTTAGTCTTTATCATGTTGGGGTATTTTATATTGAGAACAGCATCTTTCATAATTTCTAAATGTAGGAAGGTGACTACTACACTACTACTACTACTGCACTACTACATACAAGTCTTTATCTTTTTAAAATATATTAAAGAGAACTGCTAAATGAGACTAAAATTCCAGTCTGTGAACTTGAGAAACAAAAAGGAGCTGGGATATTGCTGCTGTTCTGTGAGAAAAAGCAGTGGTGTGCATGGCATATACATCCCTACCTTGGGAGGAAATGTTTTCTCAAAGACTTTCCTCCATAGTTCCAAAGGGGTGTTGGCACGCATCTTTCCAAGATCACTGTCAGAGGCAGGTGGTGGTCCTGAGGATCACAGCACACATAAGACAAGTGTCTTGTCATAACAACATAAATCACAGGATAATTTTGCATAATGATCCATCTAACTTCGTATTTTACCTTCTACACTGACAAGCTGCAACAAGTTTGAAAAAAATATCGATCTCCTACCATGAAATGGACTGAGAGGTTTTGTATATTTTGTTTTCTTCCAGATCTAAGCTTATTGGTACTTTACTATTTTACATAGTCCAGAGACTTTATGAAACTACCTAACAAACCTGCACAAATAATTCTGTCATATAGTGAATCATGATTTTAAAATCTATAAGCTAGTTCCTTCAATAATCTGTTAAAACTGATACTGATGTACAGTAATTTATCTATTGGTTTAAAATGTTTCTCTTGTTTTCAAAACTATTAAGCAACAAGCAATGAATGGGAAATGTTCTAACCTATTTGGCTCATGGAATCCAGGCCTGCTGGTATAAAGAGTGGCTTGCTGGGATCCACTGATACAGACTTGCTAAACAGAAAAAAAAGAAAATGTATCAAATGAGCATTTAGAAATCCAAAAAAATATTATTCTAGCCAAGACTAAAGTCTTACTGAGATTTGCATATAAATACATGTAAACAGAACAGCACTCAGTTCCAGTGGTAACCATGTTTTTTTTCATTTATCAGTTTGAGGATCAAAATACAGGAGTTATCACTGTCCTTAGCAGAGATAGGCAGCTGAGTCACTGGAGTCCAAGTCCTTGAAAAAATCTTTCAGAGATAATAGTTAAGGAAAAAAAAGTTTTTATTATTAAAATATTTTTATTAAGTAATTTTAGGCTCTGAGCAAGACATTTATTAGTTGAAGAATAACATTACCTTTTATCATAGCCAAATGCCAAGTGATTAATAAGAGCACGGGCTTTCAGCAGGAGAGCCTCAGATTTACTGGTAAACTAAATGAATCAGAAAACAAAATACACATTATGAACTTCCATCATAGATATATTGCATTTGGCCATACACAAAGAGGATTGAGCCTTGATAATTAATGCCTGACCCCAGCAAATTTGGTATATGTTCACTGTATTGACTAGAATAAAAATCTCACATTCCCTTTCAAAAACATGAATATATTTCTTACTGAATATATAGCTCAAGAAAGATTAAAAAGTAGCATAAATAAAGATTAAGGGATAATTTTTAAAATACTGATTCAAAACTTTTGAAATATGCACATTATGAGACACAAATCTTTTGCCCGAGACTAATGAGTTACAATTTTAAATTACATTATAAATTATCCAGAATACCATAAACATTCAGAAATGTAATGAGTAACATTTATAATTGTCATAAGAACAGCTCCAAAGTGGCAGAATGGTACAGAGTTATCAGAAAGCAGTTCCCAGAATACATTCTCAAACAACGTGCCTCTTTGTGTCTAAGGGCTTTTGTATCTTACAGATTCATGTCTTTGAGAAAGAAGTCAGATCCCTGCTTTGGGAAATTAACTTTCTCCCTCTCATTTCAATGACAATCAGGGTTTAGTAGACAAACAGTTTTATATTCTATTTTTAATTTTTAATTATAATAATGCTTAAATACTAAAAAACCCCAACCAAGACAGTTGTACTCTCAATTAACAAAAGACAAATTCAAGTGTGAGAGTGAAAAAGCTTTACATGGATGCAAAAGGACGTGCTGGGATTATAAGTATTCAAGGTAAACAAGTTGTTTTGATAATCACTAAGCTGCTATTAAATATTATTTATTGCATAAATGATGGTTGATACAATTAGACCCATCTTCTGATGCACGGTGAGCCCAAGAGGCAGCATTTTTGGACTATGAATCTCAGCATGCATGTTTCTGTCTTTGCTCAGAGGATGACAAACTAAAATAAATACTTCACTGTCCTCATGTTGGCATCTTTCTACCCAATTCTGCAAGGAAGCTCCCGTCCTTCTTCAACACCCTAAGTGTAGTAACCTGGTATACATAAACTACTGTGAAAACGAGCCCTTGATTTGAAGCCTGTGAAAGCTGGGTCACTTGATGTTAAGTTCATGTTCCTACCAAAAGGGCTGGTTCTCTAATTCAATCTAAGGCCCACTTTTGCCCATTCTCCTTTCTTGTACCAAGAAAAAATTTGCCCAAGATGCAGTAAACTCAATGCAGGAACTAAGCTGGCTAACAAGTAACTATTTTCATTTAGTTTTTGTTGATACTGGGACCTTGTGTAGTTTGTTTGCTCACAAGGCATGTCCATCCATCCTCTGCCGGTACAGTGACTTGTTCAAGAGCCTCATGAAGAAAGCTACTGTAAAATCAATGAAATCCCATTTTCTCTAGTTTTACAGTACTATTTTAAAAAATACTGGTTTGTAACAGAAATATTGTTTATCTTCTCTATCCTTAAATAGAAAGTGAGTATACATACCACTAATGATGCTCCATAATAATGTGAAACAAACCGAAGTGTCTTGCTTATTATTTTCCTCATTTCAGAGTCAAACTCCTGAAAAAGTTGATAGTGGAACATAGACGTAAGAAACAAACTCCAAAATACTACAGTTAGAACTTTTTTAAATATAAACTGCAATGCACTTAAGCTACAATATATAAGGCTTTCAGCTGTCAGCATAATTATATCTTAAGACAGAATCAGTAACAGCCTACTCTGAAAAGAAATGTCACAATTTCTCTTTGTTTCTTTTTTACAGATGGAGCCTAATTCAGGCAATATGTTAGTCCAGGAAAAGTTTTTTAATTGAGAATGCACATTTAATTTTCAATTTATTTGTTTGATATTGTTTTAAACTTTGACCACTAGAAATGCTGCCTACTAGAAGAATAAGGATTTTTTTTTCTTTTTGTGAAAATATTTAAGTAAATCTTTAGATATGTGCTGTCTAAATTCTAATACCTGCAAGATTTGAAAGGTGCATCAAAATACCTTTTCATCCATGTCTGTTTAACCTAAAATCGTACAGATGGCCTTCCCTAGATAAAATGGGTAAAAACTTGGTCCCAGTGATGCCTGCAGGAGTCAATCCATAGACCCCCAAAGGAATCAGGCTGGCATTTTCTCCTTATTACATGAAAACTCATTTAAGCAGGTCGTGGCTCAGCATAAAGCTTTGGTATGAGAGAAGGCAAGTCCCTTATTAATAAAGAATTCAGTAACCAAGAGAGTCAGCCAGGTATTAAGTGCACTGTGTAGCCATCCTGAGAAGCACAGGCTGCCAGCACAACTGCTAAAATTCAAATATACTGTCCCTAGTTTCTCATGACCAAGTGCAGTGAGTATGAGTTTGTTTGGGTTTTTTATGTCCTGGGTGAGAATCCAACAGTACTATGACATTACCTTCCTTCCTTCCATAAAAGATGTAATTAATCACTTGATGTAATTAATCTCTAGACTCTTGGGAAGTACTTTAAAAGAAGTTCCAGACTGAAGCTGCCACAACTACCAAAAAAATCTCATCAGCTTGACTTGAGGTCACCCCTCTTTTACTGCCATAAACTTAGAGCTGCTGTCACAAGGGTCACGTGGAGCAGGATTTCTCTCATTATTAAAGGAAATAATTGACATGGTGTTTTCTTGCTTCCCTTTTTGGTCTGCAGCAACTTGTGTCTCAACATTTTCTAAGTTCATCTCAAAAATCATCAGTTTGGGGGTGTTTTGTGAAGGAATTACAATAGGACTTCCTCTAATGCTGCTGGATGGAAAGATTTTCTTTTTTTTTTTTTTTTTTTTTTTTTTTTGTGGTAGAACACAGGCTGTCCACACTTTAGTTCAAAAGATTACTATTATATTAGTGAAATTTTAGTATATATAGAACATTTACTGGGAATAATTTAATTATCTAAAATGTACTTAAGTATTACTTACATGAAAAATATCATATTTGCTTCCAATTATCACCAAGGGTATTGGAAAAGGGTCAACTAATGCATAGTCCTGTTAAAAAGATATAGGAGAGTTAAGCTCTGTAAACAAATTGTAGAAGATTTCAACTGTTAAAGCAACTGAAAGGGGTTAAAATTAATTCACAGAAGACAAGGTTTTCCAACCTTAAAGTAGAGGAATCAACTTTATTGCAATATCAGTATTATATTCTACCATTTTCCCATTTTCTTCCTAAATGGTCAGGAAATAATCCTTCTGAGCAGTCAGAACAGTTAAAAAATATTTCAGGTGAATTTCAAATGTTTGGTATCAGCACAAAGAGGAAACATCATCCAACAATTTTGAAAATGTGAATCAGTATGAGTGGAGGAAAACAAGTCTGAGAGTGCAAACTTAAGTGCTAAATAGCTAACATGGGATGAAAATTTTAATAATTGAATTACAAGAATTCTCAAGTGATCTGGAAGGGTTTGCTGTAGCCCATATGAAATGAAATAATCCCCTCCTGTGTTCAGGTAATTATTTATTCAAGCTGCTTTGGCTGCAGCAGTGCAAGAAAGATGTGTTGTAGCAGAGGTTGGGGCAACTGCTCCCTCCTAACCCCAGGTATTTCACAGCCAGGTTAAAGGACAGAATGTTGACAGAAGCTGCATGTACTGGAATTCCTCTACTTGGAGAGGAGAGGTAATGGCTTCACTCATATACTGTCAAAGCAAAAGCTTTGAGCAAAACTAGTGCAACTTAGAAATGAGCACATAAAACTGAACAAATAGTTTTCATTTCATAACTAAGAGGAAAATTCAGGATACCATGAGAAACTTTTAAAGTAGCTTATTGAACCCTATTCATGTTTTGACTGTGGAATTTATTTTTGACTGTGGAGCACTTTAGATATCCAGCCTTTTTAAACAAGGTCTGCAATCGATATGTTTTATCATCATAGCAAATAATTCTTTAGCCCGGCTGATGAAATATATCTTAAGCCTTAAAAATATAAGTATTTCATTGATTCCTGTTTATGACAAAAATATGTTTAGCCATTAAAAGGCACATAAAGATCTCCATAAATTGTCATTTAATTTCACTATAAAACATAGTAAGTTCTTCCAAGAAATTGACACAATTTTCCTTGAAAAATTAGGAAAGTAAGAAGAGAACCAAGCAGTAATAATAATACTATTTTATTTGCATTATTTATGTCTTTGATAATGGAAGCTAAACAGAAAGTTTAATTCAGAAGGTATAACTGTGTTTCCTACAGTGCAAGAATAACAAGTTTTCTTAAAAATTAATAGCATTTTATTTTTATTGCAATAAGCTTGCAATTTTCTGATATGTAAAGCCCTATATGAAACAAAACACCGTGGTCATAATTTATTCCCAGATGGGCATGTAGGTGTTATCTTTTTGTGAATTACCTCCTCTAAAAGTAAGAACCAAAATAATCCCAGTATCAAATGCCATAATCTAAATCTATGGAGTGCTGCATATGTTGCTTTCTCCTGTACTTTGAGTTACTTTTAAAATTTCGGAGCTCTACAAGCACTTGCTGTATTGAAGCATTTAATAGAAATTACAGTAACTAGATTTACATGCCAGGTCTTTGAATTGTTGAATACTTATTTGTGCATTATATACACACAACATTTGCAGAGGTTTAATGCACAATGACTTTTCATTTCTATTGCGCATAATCTAGTTTAGCTTTTCCAGAGATTTAGTTAGCAATTATGTTTAAAGGACTGATGTTAACATTTCTGAAACTTTATAATTTAATTAGTTGTCAGATTATCAAAAGGCATTGAGTTTGTGATAGACATTTAAATAAATGCAAAGTATATAGTCATGTTGATGGCTGTTATAACTATATTCTTTGCTTAAATTTGTACCTTCAGCTAGTTTCTTGCTAGATGACTTTTGTACATTCTAGTTTTCATCTTCATTTTAAAAAGATGAGGGGGAAAAAAAGCAAACTGCTACTCTAAAACTATTTCTTTTGATTGGTGTAACATGCCATAACAATCACATTAGATATCTAACAAAAAGATATAAGAAACCTTCTTTCCTTGTTTCTGCTCTTATTGAATTTTTATTAAATTGCTATAATTTTCCAGTGAACAGGTTCATCTACATCAAATGGATTTTCAGTCATGCATAAAAATCTAAAAGAGTTGTTTATGATTTTCAAAAGCATTATCTTTAACTGTATAAAGGCCTGTGACATCTGGAGAAAATATTAGAAGTAACTTACAGGGTGATCCTGCTGCAGATGATTCCACATTCTCTGTTTAATTTCAGCAGCTACCTCAGGGTTTGTCTTTTCTAGTTTGGTTAAAATTTTGTTCACGTGGCTCCTGGTGACCTGCAGAAGCCTCTCCATAGTAGTCCAGAGTTCATTAGGTTTGGAGAGATCCAATACCAGAGCTATAGCAAATGACCTATTAAACAGGCATTATATGGTCACATATTCAGCACACAAGGCAGTCAGCATTTTCATACAAAGCCACACCTGTAGTGTAAATGTGAACACCTAAGATAGACTTAAATGTGACAGCAAAGCAAGATGGCTTTTAGGGATATTCTGCACTCTGAAGAAACCTTTCCCTTGTCTCTCGTTCAGAACTATTATTTTGGCAACTTTCAATCAAGCTTTGTTTTTGGGGACTGTCTTCAAACAGTAAAATATGCAAATAGGGCTTCTTCCTGTATGACTGAGGATTTCTACTGTTATGTATCCCTGCAATCTCCTCAGTGTAAAACCCTAGACTAAGCAATGTTAGCCAGTGGCTAGGATCTTTCCTATTACTGGTATTCCCTGTATACCTGGGAAAGTTCCCTACTTTCATTACTCTTTTCTAATATGAAATGAGGAAAACCTGGTTGAGGACAACATTCCATGTCATGGACTGTTTCTTGGAACCTTGAATGTGTGCATGAGAAAAGTCTTCTGAAAGATAAAACATCCTTAGCTACTACCAGACTTTTAAAGGTGGATTGTTGATGAGAAATATTTTACACCTGAAGTCCTCTCTTCCTAAAACCCTGCCTCCCAAATACCAGCTGCATTTAAGTGCAACTTGTAAAGATCATTGCAAATGCAGTAATCTGAAAGGATGCCATCAGTCTATCCCGTTCCAGTCTGACTTGAAAAAGAGGATTCCAGACCAGAGTGGTGTAACAAAAGCTAAGAAGCAGCTGAGCTGAGCTTCAATTTCATTTTAAAATGCTGTGGGGAAGAAAAATATGGTGACAAGTCTCTGGATGAAACTAGATATAGTTTATGGAACTTTTAAATAAGCAAATTGCTTGACTACAATGATGAGAAAACCAGCAAAGTGCACTTATATCTGTTGAAATGATAGAATTTTTACTGGCACGTTAAAATGTGAGCAGTAGTGAATTGTTCTTACAGAACATTGCTATTCCAGCAAAGAATCTTAAGATTCTCCACATTAGAAAATCCCTTATTGGTAAAAAAAAGAAAGCAAAGACTGATGGAGGTAGAGCTCAATTAATTTTAGTCAGGGGCTAAAAAATTATACTTAATTTTTCTCTCCCAAGCTCTTCTAGAGACAAAGAGCTTCACATGCCATTAAGTGTTTTATTTTTATTCCTTCTTAGTCTCTCAGCAAATAATGGCATTATCTCAGTAGTCAACACAGGAACAAATGTACCTGATAAAAATGATATTCCTCCTTTTTCTTCCCCACAGAAGTTAAAGTTCAATATCAATGAAATAAAGCAATACATCATAATACAAAACTTACCTTTTGATCCTTTTCTCCCCTTTTAACTCCCATCTTCCCTAACAAAAAAAACCATAAAAAGCACCCCCTATTGCCTTGTCATTCTTCATGCAACTTTTCATGCATTTCCTCTTCTTATGCTATCCATTACTTTGATGGATGTTTCTCACTACATTCTCTTAATTTGATCAAAATTTCTGTTTCCTTTTGTTTTCAAATAATTTCAGTAGCTCTAGTCCCTCCTGGAAATGCCATCTCTCTGTTGGGAAATGACTTTTAATGAGAAAGGTCATTTCCCAAAAATCCAGAGATTTTTTGGTCACAATTTTTGGCTTTGTTTTTCACCCTAAAATACCTGTCACAGAAAGAGCATCTATGTGTGCACAAAGAAGTAGGAAGCAAGATTTTATTTTTCATATATGCCCAAGTCTGTTTTTTTGCTCTTCACTGAGCATAAAGATATTGTCTTCTCTTTTTCTGCATTTCTTATTCTGTCTACTTAAGGCCAACCTACTTCCTCCATGTTTTGTTGAGGTTAATTAGAACTTGTTTATTTAGGAGAGAAGCATGAAAAGGAAGACCAAAGCATCAAGGTATTACAGTGATTCTTAGCAAAACCCCGTAAATGTTCTATCTTACACTTTGAAAGAGGTCAAATGAACTCTGGAACTGTAATAGTTACACTTACCTTATGTTGTGGGTAGTGATTGGTATTCGAATGAGTTCCACTAATGAAGTTCCACCACCTAGTTCCCAAAAATGAGCTACATCTTTAGGCTGCAAAAGAGTTCCTTTATGTTATTTTTTAGGTGTGTGTATATAGATAAAGATATGGTAAATTATACTTTATACTCACTGTATTGTGTCTCCTTGCTCTTCTTCCAAAAGTATATTCCAAGGCTAATGTTGGCTTTGGAGACTCTTCCCTAAAGGAAAAGTAACTGAATTTTGTCAAGATCCTCTAAAGAAAGGAAGTTAATTCTATGGTTACTGAATTGTATTTATCAGTCAGTTCAGAATTTGGCTTAGAAACAGCAATGCAGGGAGGACACTTTTAGACAGGAGGTATCAGGTACTGAAGACAGCAGAAGCAGCAGCACCAGCCCAAAGAAATGTGTCATTTCAGCTAACACTGGAGAAGAACTGAAGGGGTCACCTGAGAGGTTATAATGAAGGGAAATAAGTTCACTCCTAAATGATCAACCAGTCACAGAACACACCTGCATACATGTATTATGAATTATCACACAATATGACTGTTTTTTAATCTACAGCTGAAAACTACTTTAAAATATTTCACACATACCTCTCAAGGCATCTTAGTATGATAGTGGTCTTTCCCTGGAAATTAAAAACAAAGAGGAACTCTGCTGTACTCTCTTTAAAGCATAAAGTTGTATCACTAAGTCAAATTCATTTAGCATTCCAATAATAAAGTACCAGAAAACTGCCAATGCATGTAACTGCAGCCTTACAGTGGAAACTTAAGTCAAATTTTCAATCAGAATCAAGTCACACTAACATTATTATAAGTATAAACTAATAGACATGACAAATACAGTAATAGGAACAACAGATATTAGTGATCAATTAGACTTCTGCAGAATGAGACCATGAGAGATTGTCTTTAAGTGAACCTTAACATCTGAAAATATGTTTTCCCTGACACAAATTATGTTTGAAAAGTGTAGAATTGTACAGTATTTATATTACCCCGTTTTTGTTTCCCATAAATAATATTGATTTTTCCCAAACTTCCCCTGGCTTGACATCATCATCATCATCATGATTTTCTCTCTTCTCCACTTCAGCTATGGCAAGATCCCATAAAGTATCACTAGTTGGAAGAAAACAAAGACGAGAATAATTAGAGAAAACACATACCTTAGGCCCTAATTCCTGAAAACATCTAAATGAAGGTTATTATGGTGTAGATTGTTATTATTATTTCACATCACCTGCTCTCCGTTTGTTGAAGTACTTCTAACCAAACCAGCTGAAGTGACATTCCTCAATAACCCCAGCAGCACTTGTGGCACATACTCAGCACGTACGAGCTGTGCAGCGGGGGGCTTTGCTTAGAGTACATTTAATTTAATCACGGAATCACGCAATCAATTAGGTTGGAAAAGACCCCTGAGATCATCTAGTCCAACCTGCGACCGAACACCAGCAGAGCGAGTGCCACGTCCAGGCTTTCCTTAGAACACCTCCAGGGACGGTCACCCCACCTCTTCCCGGGCAGCCCGCTGCGCAGCGAAGACACCTTCGAAGGGTTGTGCGGCGTGTCCGGCTTTCCGCAGGAGCCTGAGGAAGGCTGGAAGCCTCTGGAGCCGGGCACGGCAGGGAGAGCTCCGGACCTGCGCTCGGCTGCGAGGGCAGCGAGGGCTCGCCGTGCTCAGGTTCACCCGCGGTCACCTGCAGACCCCGTTTATGTGGGGCCCCTTACAGAAACAACCGGACAAGGGCCAAGCGTACCCCAGCTGCCCTCGGCCCCGCTCGCTTTAGGGTTAGAGGCCGGAACGACCCGTTTTAAGCCCTCCCTCCCTCTCCAAGCTGTCCTCCCCGGCCGCCGGCCCCTTCCCCCAGGGCAGCGGGAGCGATCCCCCGTCTCCAGCCCGGGCAGGGCTCCCGGTACCTGGCCTTGGGCATCGCTGCGCGGGGCGCGGGCCCGGTTGCCCGTGGCCATGGGAACGGCGCGGGGCACGCCGGGAGCTGTAGTTCCGCGGGGGAGGGACGGGCGGCGCCGGCCCCGCGCTCGGCCCAGCCCGCCCCGCGGCCGCCCAAGGGAGGGGCCGTGTGGCGGTGCCTCCGAGCGTCCCGCCCCGTACCCGCTTCGTGGCACCCGCGGGTGCCTCTGCGTCCGGGGTTCACACGCCTCGCTACCGGTGCCAGTGTGAGGGCCCTCGGGGATGTCGAGTGTAGCCCCTCTTGTGAGGGGACAGGACAGTGCAGCTGTGGAGGAAGGCAGGGATAAGTAAACAACACCACCGGAGTCTTACTGACCTCGGCCTTAAGCACTGGCTCCTGATAAACTCACGGTCCCTCAGTGAGCTTTGTTACCAGCGAGGGGAGTGAAACGAGGCCTGAGTTGTTCCCATTCCCTGGGAACTGCTGTGTAACACACAGTAAGTGTAGTCATTTTACAAAATTATTGTGTACCTATTTTACTCTCCAGCGGAGGGCAACGAGGGTGAGGGACTGGAGCATCTCTCTCAGGAGGAAAGGCTGAGGGAGCTGGGTCTGCTCAGCCTCGAGGAGACGGGGCTGATTGGGGACCTCGGCAATGTCTGTCAGGGTCTGAAGGGAGGTGTCAGAGGGTGGAGCCGGGCTCTGCTCAGTGCGGCCAGGAAACAAGGCATGAGGGAATGGGCAGAAAGTGATGCACAGGAAGTTCCACCTGAACGTGAGGAAGAACTTTACTGTGCAGTGACCAAGCACTGGAACAGATTGTCCAGAGAGGGTGTGGAGTCCCCATCAACGCAGGTATTCAGGAACCATCTGGACACAATCCTGTGCCGTGTGCTCTGGGTTGACCCTGCTTGAGCAGGGAGGTTGGATCAGGAGACCCCCATGGTCCCTTCCAGCCCGGCCCATTCTGGGATTCTGTGGCTTCAGAGTTACAGGGGGCATACAAGTAAGACACTGTAACAAACAGTGTCTTATTATTTCAAATAAGGTTATAAAAAATCAAGTCCAAAAAATGCTAGGCTTGGATTAGAAAGTAGGATTTAAAGGGGGCAGTAAAACAGTGGGATGACCCTGAGTATGAGAGAGGCATAGGATGTAGGTGAACCCAACAAGTCTAAAGTGTCCTACATCAGAGAAGTGACCCAAAATCCAGGGCAGCAATTACAGCTATCTTCTGTAGCTGAGGAGCTGCTTTGTATCTTGAGAGAGTTGGGGACAGAAAAACCTGACTGAAATAATTCAGTTACCTGTTTGATCAAAGCCAGGAAAGTGGCCTCATTCATAATGATTAACTCAGGTTTCATTTTAACTGTTCCTTCTTCTTTACCCAAAGAAGGCTGATGTATCCTTCCACTGACCCTAAGTAATGTTCATTCTTTAAATAAGAATGCTTTTCTAAATTTAGCTTGCTTAATCACTCAGTTTCAGTTTCGGAAGCCTTTATATGGCTATTTTTGTCTGTTTTTAATGACTTCCAGGTTTCTATGTGCATATAATCAGGAATTTGCTGACCTCTTATGGAAACCATGGTCTTGTTAATTAGAATTCAGAAAGAAACTTAATTATGTAGTGTTGTACAATGCAGATCATGCTGATGTCTGTCTAAGTGCATTTCAGTCATCAGTTTCAGTTCAACAGAACATTTCTGATATCTTGGTATATCTATGATGCCAGTGCTGATCTCTAAACAGCACTTAGAGGTAGTAAAATCCCTGGACAAAGCTGCTCTTGCTCTGCCAAAGAGAGCAAAGCTATTGTAGGAATTGCTCCTGGCACCATGACCCATGCAGTTATTACTGCAACAAGAAGAGTTTAAAAAGCAAAATATTTTTACAGCAATTTATTCACTGCCAGAAATAGCAAATCTGGAAGATGCTGCAGTGCAGATCTGAGCACAGTAAAAGGGTGTACAGTTAGTAAATGTACTGAAAGCCAATCTGGAATTTAAATTGGAGTTTTCAGTATTTTATGTTTCTCTGTTTCTTTTGCCCTAATAAACTGTAAAAAACCCTGAAACAACACACACACACACAAAACTTTTTTTTCCCCTAATTCATTATTACTGAGTTACTTATCATCTTAGTTAAAATTAACTCAAACTACTGGATTGCACTAAGCTGTATGGACTACTAAAGCTCTAACTAAAGCTTTAAGTGGTGCATTCCTTTATGCAAGAATGATTTTCTTCCTTCAGGAACCATCAAAACCTATGAAACTGGAAGTCTGACAAGGAACTCCAACACCAAATACCCACCAGCCTTCTTTCATAGGGAAATATATACGTTTATTTCAAATTTAAACAAAATTTAAATATAAATAACAAAACCCATTAATTTTATGGATTGTTTTAAAACCTTAAAGCTTTATCCTTTGCCTGGTGTGCTACAGGAGTAAATGGATCTTGCTTGTTCTAGAAATCAGCTGTTCTCTTGCTAATACTGCTGCTCAAAAGTGGACAAGGCAGAGTGAAGTTCGAGTCATATATTAATTTACATTGCATTCCAAATAGTCTTTTCAAAACAATGTGATTGTTTATACAGACATTTACCAGTGATCTTTCAGTCATTGTCAAGCTCAGATTCACTGATCATTTACATGGATTGGTGATTCTGACCACTAACTCCAAGCACGAAAGGTATTCTAAAGTTCATGGTAGAAGGTGAAGTCTCCTTGCACGTGCTAACACATTAATCCCATCTGCCAATATTTTTACAACCTAGGTTCTGCAAGCCTTGAGCATGGGAAGTTTTCCAGCAACAGTCCCAGAAGCTGCTGCTCATTTGGCAGTTCCCACAGTATCATCACTGCTGAGGTGAGAAAGGCCAGGTTCCATGGATTAGGTAGCACAGTGTGGGTTTCTTTGGTGGATGATGTAAGGTTAAGACTGAGATGTGGATCACTCATGAGGCTTGGGTGGTGGGGAAGGCAGAACAGATTATCTGCTTGGACTGTGAAATTTTCAGTCTTGCTGTCTTGCATTGTGTGGTATTCTGTGAGTAGCTCTGGAGCTTGGTTTCTGTGGAGAGAGGCCCTGAGATATGCAGAGCTGTGTTGGGAAGTGTGCTTGCATGTGAAAGAGCCTGCACTTGCTGACCCTGTTACCTTGAAGGGAAGTGTCTGCTGAGGTTACTGTCACTACAGAAACCCCACTCTTGCTAATCAAACTGGAAGCAGCTCCATTGTTTAGCGCAGTGTTGTCACGGTAACTGTGAGTGCATTTATTCCATAAAATAACACAGCATTTCTGGTCATGTGACTGTGTGGGATTAATGGTGACCTATCATGAGCAGTTAGTGAGTCTGGAAAGTCATGCCAAAAAAAGGAACTAATGGATGAATTGCTTCTGATATGATAATGTAGGACATACTGCAGCAGCGAGAGCTCAACAAAAAGAGCAAAGCAGTGTCTAGAGTTTCCTACCCAGAGGCAGGTAGGCAGGCAGGTCATACTCTGCTTCACAGACTGTACAGGGCTTTATAAAACAGCTTTTTGTAAAGTTGTTAATGAAATCTCCAAATGGGCACATCAGCTGTTTGTATTGTTTATCATGTTATCTCAAAGTTCAACAAAGATTTTGAAAACTACATGGACAAGCTCACTAGCAAAATGCTCCACTTTCTTTGCCCTCTAATAACAGAAGGTGATCTGCCACATTCGTTTGAAACTGGACAATTAGGAAAGACTACTAGTTGGAGTATTCCAGGTTGTCATAATTTCATGATTACAAAAAGACATTTGTGTTTGTAAATTGAAGTTTTTAATCATATTGGAGAAGCTTTATACTGTGACCTAACTGATGCAGTAACATGTTTGCATTTATATATTTGCATTTATACCCTTCCCCCCTCAAATCTGAAAGTTAATTATTCTGCTGATTGCAAAGGGGTGTTAATTCCTAAATTAATTCCACCATGGGATCTGTAACACCCCCCATGGGGTACAACACAAGAAGTAATGCTGTTGGTCTCTTGTGGCTCCCAAGATGCTTCCCTGGATGATGGCAGGGGACTGGCTGCCCAGGACGAGGGAGAATCTCCTGTTGCTGGCCCTGCCTCATGGAAAGAGAAGGGTCTAGTGCCCCAACCACCACCAAAGGGTGGAAGTCACCAGGAAGCTCTTTGTGCCTTGCAAAAGTGAAAGCATCTGGATGTAGTACCTGTGCTGTCTGGTTGTAATTTTCAAGAGGCAGCATTGGCCCATCCATTGGTACCATCCATCAAGTGGTGCTTGAGTCCTGTGGACTTCAGTAGCCATGGCAGGACTTGGAGAGCTTTCTAAAGCAAGCCAGCTTGCCTGTCTGCCTTTCCCCTTTTTAAGACCATGTTCTCTTCATGGCCTCTATCTCCCTGCCAATCTATTTTAATTCCTTAGGAGGATACTCCCTACTTCTAATAGAGGGCAGAAAGCTGAAAATGTCTTTTCCCTCAGTATGAGCATTTGAAATGTTTAAAGAATATAAACCAAAGATTTTTTCATTGTGAAATTTCTTCAGTTTTAAGTAATAATCAAACAAAAACCAGTAAGTGCTGGCAGTAAGGCATTAATGTGATCATTAACGTGATCATTAACGTGATCATTAACATGAGCCAAAGTGGAAACGGTAAAATGTCCATGAATCAGTGATTTATGTTTGAGTACCTTCTTCATGTTTGTACCTAACTTATCTATTAGAGTATGGTGCTGATGCATTTCAGAGCCTGCAGAAGTGGCTTATTTGTACTGGAACAAAAAAGAGAGGACTGGAAGAAAAACAATGTAATTTCTATGCATTTGACCTATGTAGCACCGAGGCTTGCACCTGAAACAGGCAACTAGAAAGTGCTCCTAGTCTAATAGTGCAGATGCAGCATCATGTCTTCAGTGTGCAGGAACATTATATTACTATTATAATATGAAATGTGTAGATACAAATGAAAAACAAGAAGTAAATATTGTTCTGACTCAATGTATATACATTATACATATTGTACATGGATTTTAGGTCTCCAAGTTTATTCACATTTCAGTCAATGGTTTTCTGTGCTGTTCTTGTGTTTTGAATTGTGAGTCATTCTTGCCATCTGCATTATATTATTAGTCTGGATTAAAGCAGAAATTAGGTACAGGGTCTTGTTTAACAAAACTGCACTAAATACAGTGCCTATCCAATTTAGATTTCTTTTTCAAAAGGCTGGAGCAGAGAAGGTTTATTTAGAAATTTACCAGACCAAGGCTGAAGATTTGCCAAGTAAAGCAGCTGTACAACAAAGGCTAGAGTGTATCATGAGAATACTCTTTGTATTTGTAATAGTTACATGATGTGCTTACGTGTTTGGTTTTTTTCAAAGGAGAAATAATTATACACAATTTGTTCCTTTTAGTCCCATGATACTTGTATTGCAAATAAGGATGGTGCTGGAAGTGGAAAGTATTTTGTACTTGACTGTTTTTCTAAACAAAAATTCCTTTTCAAAATGGAAGTTATACAACTGGTCTAATTTTGAAAAATAGAGATAAAGAGTTGAAGACAGTTTGGTCCCTGAGTGTATATATATATATATATCTGTAAAACAATAAAATCTATACAATTGTTTTCAATGACACCTTTCTCCATCATTATAAACAGATGTATTTTTTCTGAGCTGTAGGCAAAAGCAACCCCCAGTAAATCATAACCCTTAAACTGACTCATCATCTTTCCAATTCAGTCCAGGGCTACTCCTGTTAAATGCTGTCACATTGAAGTGAATTAATGTAAACCTGTCCACTTTCCTTTTGTTTATGGAGCTGCTTATGCTCTACATCTTGTACATCAGAAGGTTTTCAGTCCATGTAGAAACCCTCTACCAAGGATGCATTACCATGAAACATAATCCTTTCATAACAAAGTGGGACATTTAGTTGGTCTGTTGATTGCAGGAAGTGGTTGGCTCCCCATTTCCTTGAGTTTCTGTCCACTTTGAGGTGCCAGTAATGCTGGAGCAGAGAGGTGATGAGCAGCTCCTTTCAGCTGATGAAAGTTGTTAATGTAGCTGGCAATCAGTAGAGTGATCTCAAGAATCTATAACAGGAACATACAAAACTCTTTGAAAAATACAGTGATGTGTTTTGACTGCTGAAAAAATAGCTAACTTTTTACCTAGTGACAATCACCATCAACTGGATAAGTACTTGTACTTTAACAAATTAATGATGGGGGAGAGGAGATAACCAATAAAGCTTTTTTTATTGCTCCTTGCAAATAATGTAATGTTATTCCCATCAGGACGTATCAAAGATACTTTGTCTTCCACAGTCTTTAATGATTCAGAGATGACTTCTTCAAATTTGAGAGAGATGTTGAAGTCCAAAAGATGAGCCTTTTGGACTGAGAAGTTTTGCCAGAAAGTATCTAGTGCTCAGAGAACTCAAGATGCAGGGTACATGAAGGGAATAAAGACTTCAGGGAGGTTTTCATCATGTTTTCTCTTTGTGAGCCATACAAATCTTGCTGAGACACCGAACAGCTTGCCCAGAGAAGCTGTGGATGCCCCATCCCTGGAAGTGTTCAAGGCCAGCTTGGATGGGGCTCTGAGGAACCTGGTCTAGTGGAAGGTGTCCCTGCCCAGGGCAGGGGGTCAGAGCTAGGTGATTTTAAGGTCCTTTCCAACCCAAACCATTCTGTGATTCTGTAAGAGCACAATCTGAGGGAAACTTCAACATGTGTGTTTTACTATGCTTATTTGTATGAAGAATCATGTTTTGAACCAAATTTATATGTGGAATTTTGTATTATTTCATAAATTTGTTCAAACTAACAGCAGAACCTTTGGGGTTTTGTTGTTGGGTTTGGTTTTTTTTATAAATATAGTCAGTCTTACCAGTGAGGGAGAGAATCTAGATTTAAAAAGCAGGATTTTTTTTTTTTTTTAAACCAAAAGGAAAAATATCCTGGGATTTTTAAGACATGACTGATCTTTCAGATGTGTTCTACAACTTCACTGTAGAGCCCAAATGTACCTTTTGAAAAATTATCACTGGTGCTGATTAGGCAAACAAACTAGGTTTTAGGTACTGCATGTAATTTCTGTCCTTGTCAGCCTTCTTTGTCCTTCTATGAAAAATTTGGAATGTTATAGACAGGGACATGAAAAGAACAGGAACACTTCAGTACTGTCACAGTTACCCCTAACATTACTAATTATTTGCTCTCTAAAATCATCTGGCAAAGTCAGTAATCTGAGCAGGCTGGGATTGAAAAAGGTGTTTCATCTTTCACATCTGTTAGGGATTACCCACTGCAGAGAGCACAAAAGCAGAGGGTGGAAACTTTCAGGTAATATACCAACCTTTGGTTTTGTCATGGCAAAAAGGTGTTTTTCAGTTGATTTGTCCTTTGTCTGAGCATTGTTAACAACCAGCATAAAATCATCTTGGTAGCCTCCGAAAGTCATCAGGCTCTTATATGTGTATGTGACTGTCAGTCGCTGAAAAATGGAAACCCCCAGAACAAAACAAAAAGCTATGAAGCAGGACAATGCAGGAGAAACAGATTATGATGGATTCTTTTTTTAAAAGTGTAATTACACATATATTTTTCAATGGAGGTAGCCTCTTAATGAATCTTGAAATTAACTGTGAATTTTGGGATAGCTTCATTTAGACCTTCAGGATGAGGTATTTTCACTGTAGATGATAACTCTTTTAAGTGTGACCTCTGTTTCTATTCCAAATTAATTGGATAAAAGATATAAGAAGATTTCAACTCAAGAGTGTAATTCCATTTACCCAAATCTTGACTGACTTTGAGAGAAGTCAGCACTCTGACTAATTCCATTTGAAATTGAAGCAATGTCCAAAAAAAAAAAAAAAAAGGCACAGTACGAGACATCTGAAGGAATTTAACTCCAGGTATTCTTTCTGTGCTGTGCAGTGATGTGTTTTGCAAACACACAAATTAAATTCTGTTCTCTTTTTTTCACATCTCTGATGAAACATAAATGCTCCTCAAGTCTCCTCAGCTTTTCATCCCTCAGTTCTTAATGTTCATTGTTTAATACCACAATAATGGCCTTTGAGTTAAGGTCAGCATTTAATTTATTGTTACACCTCATATTAATTTGCTGCAGATGTTTGCATTTAAAATTCATCGTCAGACAACATTTGTACAATAACTGACTTAGTATCCTTCCTTAGTAAACCTCTTTTTGCCCCAGTTTTGAAATAGTATTATCTCTACTCCTTGCAACATCATTTTTGATACTCCTAATCCTTCCTACAGAAAATCCCAATGTTCCCTGGAAGCTGAGCGTTCCTTGAATGTCAGGTAAGGCCTGCCAGTACTTAACCTGGCAATGCCCCACAGAAATGCCATAGCTCCAGGGAAAGTGTTTGTAGAGCTCTCTGCAGGCTGATGCAAGCACATTTTGCCTGTTCCCTGAGAGCTGCTGTTTGTTCTCCTCCTGCTCTTTGTTTTATTATTTCTTTAACTGCAAAGAAATGTAATGCAAAGGCCCATATCAACACAATTATAAAGCTGAGATTTTAATTTTCTGATATTCAATATTAGCACTTGCTAATAGCAGCATGCCATTCTTTTTCTTTGCAGGATGTAAATGAAAGCAGGGATCTTCTCAAGCATTGCTTTTTACACTGATTACAAGTCGTTTTCTGTGAAAACTTGTATTGCAAATCAAAGAAAAATCTGAGCCTAAAATGACATAATTAAATAACACTGGGTTATATTACCTACTATTAAACAAAAATAATACAATGAAAATAACAATCTTTTAAAGTAACTGCTCTTTGCAGAGTGTATGTATTATGAATAATACTGGAAAATTAAGTCTCCAGGAAAAGGAAATTAATGTTATTGTAATAACATTACAATAACTATGGATTTCCTGACATCTGAATGATTAAAATATTAACATTTCATTAAATGATATAAAAACTGTATCTGATAAACAAAAATAAATTCTGTGCAAAGAATTCATTAGTTACTTCTATTATCAGTGCTACTGTAATGATGATAACATTAAAGCATTTTAAAAGGAATGAATTTTTGCCTTAAGAGCAGAACTAGATAACTTAGCATGGAAAGCTAATGCCATCTTTCAGATGGTGAATCTCTCCATATAGTTAGTACTAAAATCTATCTTGACCCAATTTAAAATGGCAATTTCACTTACCATGGAGCTGTAATCCAGGATGCTTATGCCATCTTCATGGACAGCAAACCATATGAAGGACTTCTCAACTGGGGCTGTTGTTAGAGGCTACAAAGAGAAATAAATGTTCTTTAGTTACTACTTCAAAATGAGGCAACGTGAATAATTATTAATTCTCACCTATTACAGACCTCTCTCCATCCATGGTTAGATTCCCTCTCAGTGTAAATTTCAGTACAGGAATTGAAATACCTGCCCAAAGCCATGTAGGTGGCCAGTGGCAGAACAATGAACTCAAACTAATGCACTTGAAAGCTACCCTAGTCCTATAAAATATATAAAAATTCATAAAATATTCAGGTGTCTTACAGTTTGTCCACTAGCTCATATATCTAAACACACAAAAACCAGAGTGCTGATAAGCAATTATATATGTATGTATATATATATGTTTACACACACACACACACTGTGTTTACCTATTAAAAGGTAAACACTGAAGGCATGAGGTGACAGTTCTGTTTAACAAGAGCTGTTATTTAAATCAAGAAAATTAAGATACCAGTGGTTAAGAGAAATTGAGAGAGGCCAGCATAGAAGGGAGTGCTCTAAATACCCTTAACCACATTTAGTGCTTCTGCAAGGTGCAGCTTCCAGAGCCAGTTAATGATACCTTTTCAATGTTCTATTAGTTACCAGGTAAAAAGAGTTTCAACCTAAAAGGCTGTCTCAAACTAGGATATAAGGAAATGATAATACAGATTAATAATGTAAAACAAGCAGTAAGTTTATTGGAAAGTTACTGTTTCAATACACTTAGCACTGTGGCTATTATATTTCACCAGTGTATGACTAAAAAGTAATTTGACAGGAGATTCAATCAGCTCATGTCTACACAGTTATTTTCAACAAAAATATACTAATATTTGCAAATTATATTTCCCAATCAGACTCATTAAAATGTCTCACTTTTGCTGCAAACAGTTTAGCCCCAAAGAGGGGCCATTTCCTGGCCACGGTGAGGTAGATGCGCACGCAGTCTGCGGCACTGTGCCCACGGAGAGCCATCCATCGCGTGGACAGGCGCTGGCAAAGCTGCCTGGGGAAATGAAGGATGGAATTTACTTATTGAAGGGCATTCCAGAGCTTGCCCACAGCAAGTTTAATGAGCAACAAAAGAATCCATTTCTTAACACGATAAGTTCAGTTAATACAAGGACTATCACTGATACAGTATTAAATAAATCCAAAATGTCATTTAATATTTTAATGCACATGAAAATTATGAAGTATCTTCTAATTTCTGAAACATGATTAAATATTGATGTAGCAGTGGCAGCATAAAGGCAGAAAGCCTGGGACAGCTTTTCACATGTCTCTACAGAGAATCAATGCACCTTTATCAGTGCTTGACAGCTATGTCAGTTGTCATTCCAAAAATCCATCCAGCTTAGCACATATCTTTACCTGTGGCTGGTAGGAGGCGTGAAAGACGAGGCTTAGCACTGCTCCCTTTTAGTGTGTCTGGGCACTGCTACCCTAAATGATGCTCCTGATGCACAGTGTGTTCACACTGGGGCTTTTTTCTCGGCTCTTTTTGGGAATTTGTGGTTCATTGGCAAGTTGGTTTAATACTGTGGAAAAACTAATTCTCAAAAACCCCCAGCCTAGAATACCTTTCTAGGACACTGAGCTGCAGGGATGACTTACCCAGCAGCCATAAGGTTATTAGATATAGCCCAAGAAAAGGAGGGTAATGTGTAGTTAAGGGAGATCCATCACTTACAACTTTGGTCTTACTGTTTATGAAGTCAAACTGCACCCTTACCAAAAAAAATACAGGCAATAGGGCAGGCACAGAGTGATTCTTCCCATGCCACAGATCTCCAGCTCTGCCAAATAGGTAGTGCAGGACTACTTAAACAGTTCAACAGGTGTCTCACTTTTGCTCCATGAGTTAGTCTAATCTGAGACCTTTTCTAATTTGCTCTTTGAAGTTAATTGTAGAAGTTTGAATGCCCCATTGTCTTTAGAGTATATAATAATGTTATTGTGTGCATATAATAATAGCTTTAAATTTTCTCAACCTGAAAATTTTCTGTACTGAAGAACATTTGTATGATGTTTACTGGACTTCAAAACCACTTGAACTGACTGACTTTGGATAATTTATTCCACTGTTCTGCTTGTTTTCATGTCAGTAGGTGTTGATTTAAATGCCTTGCAGGTTATTAATTTTAAATAAAGTGATACCTTACTAGTAAGTCCACTAAGTTACACATTGCCAGTTTGACTGGCTGCCAGAGAGTGCACACTGGAATAACAAACAGATCACGTCCTCATGTTCTTTACTTCAGTAACTCTTTAGTCTGTGCACAGACAGACCTAGTTTAGATTTGCTGAATAAGAAAAATAAGAATTTCAAAATCTCTGTGTTTTGTAACATTATGTAGTAACTGCTACAGCTTTTTCTGGAATGTGCTCTTAATGATGGTGTGTTGTTTAGATTACAAACATGCAGAGGAAATGGGTTCTTTAGATTGGCGAGAATATGAGTTTCAAACACAGGTTTATGCAAATATAACCCAGCAGTACATTATCCCCAATGACAATTTAACTTACTTGTTTCACTCCTAAATCTTTAGAGAATATGAATCAAAAAAACAATCTCACCTTAACTGTTCCTCTGAACAACCCTGCTTGTATCTCTTAGGGTAGAATCTCTCCAAAACTTGCTTTAGTGTTTGGTTGGACTTGGACTGAGAAGTGACTTGCCCTGCTGGAGTTGAGAAAGGCCGTTCAAAATCTCCGATCTCTACCTAAGGGGAAGTCCATGAAGAAAGGTTTCTGTTACTCCAGAGCAATTTTCTAGCTGGATATTATGAACTATCTTTTGATCTCTTTTACCAAGTATAAAAGAAAAGAAATTGTCAAATAATGTATACTTTTCACTGATAAAAAAGTCACACTTGTGATTTTCTCTTTCATATTTTCTGTCTACCGTGGAAAAAAGTTAAATATCAAACACAAATTGTACAGACATAATATTACTTCTGCTCTTAGACTGCAAAATCTCCAGCTGACACAAAGCAGTTTACATTTATTGAATAACAACATCAAATAACTTTATCAAAACCCTTCACTTGAACTTTAAATTTTAAAAAAATAAAACTTATCAGGACCATGTCTAGTAAAGGAGTCTTACTTTCATCGAAGAGCTGTTAGAGAATTAACTTGCAGAAATCATGGAAGGAATAGTGCATAAAGGAATGGTACACGACTACATGATATTTAATGCCAGAGGGCCTTGCTGTGTAAGAGGGAAAGCCCATTTTAGCCATGCTGCTGCCAGCAGCAGCAAATGCTGTAAAGCATTTCCAGTCCAGAATTGCCTTACACAAAGATTCCAGCCCAGTCTGTTCCCTGCACACTCATATGTAAAAGGTGGAGGTCAATTGAGTGTCAAGCAATCCTGGATCAGTTTGTTTAAGATTTTCTCCTGAAAACCTACTGTGTGAGTTATTAATGCATAAAGATTACCTGAGCTAAAAGGGCTGTCAATTCCATTGCTAATTCTTTGTTTACAGGGAAAAGTCCATTGACTATTTGATCATTTGTCTGATACACTAGCAGCAGCTTCTCTCTGTCTGTCTCCCCATGAACTTGAACTGAAAAATAAAGCCTACAGAAAAGACAGAATGTTATTAAATAAAGAAGATACGAGAATGCATTAACCCTGAGGATTAGCAGTATCTGCTCTGAATGTGACAAGTTTATTTCAGCATCAAAACACATTAGCAGAGCAACACTTGTACTTGCACCACTGGGTAAATATTTAATGTCAGTCTTCTGACTTCAGTGGGGTTTTTTTGCAGCTCTGCTCACTTCTTAAGAACTAAAAAAAGGTAACTATATTAAAAAAAAATAAAATTCTTCAGTTACACCCATTTACTTTTTCTTGCTGAAAGCTTCAAGTCAGCCAGTGTTCCTCAGATGAAGAAACTGCAGAAACTGGAAAATGAATCTTGGGACAAGGCAGAGATATTATACTTGCTAAACAAACCTGTTTTTGTAAGTAAGGCGGACAGTCCTTGTGCCTTCACATTTCCCAGGGTGCTGTTCTTTGGAGGCTTGCTCCCATTTTGAAATAATGTCACAGATCTAGAAGGAAAGCAATACAAAACTGATTTGGCATGTCTTCCCACTTGAAAACACCTCTGCACAGAAACTGTCAACTTATTTTAGTGTCCTCTACCTATCACATCACCTATTAGAAACATACACAGCTTGAATTTTTAAACTCACTGAAGCATAACTTCACTTGCATTAGTCAAAAATGTTTAATAATTAACATTTTTCGGTTTTGTTTGTCCTGCAACACATGCACTACCTTTGGAAACAAGCCATAACATGGAAAGGCCAGGTTCTTGATTTAGCAGCTGCCAATGAATGTGTAATAATACAGAGTGAGTTGTTATATAATTAATCAAATGCCTTTGATCTCTGCCTTCTCCTTCTGCTGCATGCCCAAGTTTCTCAGGTCCTTTCTAGTAACTGCTATAAAGTTGGATGAAGTTTGTTATAAAATGCACCAGAAGTGGTTCACAGCAAGCTGTGTAGGTGGGCACATGGGGAGGAGTTGGAACAGAGACCCTATGAGCCCAGCTGTGTTTCATGTCACCATTCCTTCATAAAAGAGCCTTCCTGGAAGCAGTAAAATGTGTAGTTTCTAAAGTTACGGTTACCTAGAAAATAAGTGCATCTTTTATAAATTTTGTTTTCCATATGGCCATTTTTCTGATCATGGTGACACTGCTTGTTTATCAGTAAGGCCAGGCTGGACCACACCTTGTTACTCAAAAGTGCGGCTGTGAACTTGGCCAAAGGGTGCAAAAAAGCTACTTGGTAGAAGTACAAAGAGATTAATGATTCATTAGTTGCTAAAAGACTTCAGAAGTAGCTAATATTTTACTAAAGCACAGATTGTATTGCATTTTGTCACTCTTTACTGCTAAGAATTTAATTCTAGCAATAGAGGGAGCTAAAATTTAGACTTTGCGATAATGGAAAGCCAAAAATTGGAAATTTCTTAAACTGACTCCTAAAACTGCTCTGTATTAGAGAAGGAACCATTTCTTTTTTTAATTTCCCAGGATCTCCGCCCCAGTATCAATGACTTCTTGGACCTCACGTAGTCATCTTCTGGAGCTGTATCAGAAATGTTGACTGAAATATCTAAATCCACACTTGACTGTAATTGCTCTTTAGTTTAAAAAAAAACTGTAACAGCTTACTTTTTGTTTTTTTTAGCACAGCTGTTACTTCTCTGAATAATATGGCTCCCTTGGAGAAAGCTTTTAACTATAGTTCACTGAATGAATTTCAGCAACTGAAAAAGTGATCTTTAAAAAAAGAAATCTTTCCTTTCACATTAAGAAAAAAAAAGAGTTTTCAGCCTGGAAAATATTTTCCTTTACATTGTCTGAAGAAAGCTTTGTCAAATGAAGATACTTTGGTTTTTTATATGCACAGCTCATTAAAGGCTTTTGTTTACCTTGATGTTTCCTTGAAGACAATGCTCTATATCCTTGCCAGAGGGATCATCAGAAAACAGTGCAAATCCTGACTGAGCTGGTTTCCTCATCCCTGTATCTTGGTTCAGAGTGTTCAGAAATTCCTCTACTGTGGTAGAGGCATCAAACCCAACAACCTAAAAAAGCAGCCAAAATGCATTTTGCTATCAAACTCATACCCATTCCCCCCTTAAATCTAAGATTTTGAAATATAATACCTCTAAAATAACAGTGGGACTATAAGACCCATTCCATCTATTACTGTCATTGGAAATTAAAAATTGCCATAAAGGGCCTGGAAAAGATTTCCACATGGGAAGTCAGTTTAGTGGAATTGGTTTCCTTGCACTTGCTACACTTGGAATTCTGTTACAGAATTTATATGACAGCAGTCTAGTATCTGAGCTTTTTGTGACAAATACTGCTTGAAAAATGAAGATTATAATTTCCTGCACCTTCCAATATAGTGGAGAAGCAAATGAGATCAATTAATCATTTTTCATCGTGTGCAACTTTATAGGGAAATTTCTTGAGCTGCCAGGTGGCAAATCTGCACTGGCAGATCCAAAATAGTTTATGAATCTTGTTTTGTCACTATTATACAGGTCAGTAATATACAGAACCTTTTAAATTTTACTTCCCCAAATAAGATCTTCTGTTTGCTGTGAATGGTATTGAAGGATTTTAGCAAGAGATGCAAATGGCTTCTTTACAGATACCAGTGGCTGATGTTCATTTAAATCTGTATTTAAGTGACCATCACTTAAATGAGGGTTTTTTCCTGTATTTGACATGTTGAAAATGTTTTGGTAAAAAATGTCTTGAAAATGGATCATAAACCTTTGTTTGAACTACTCAGTAGCTGGCATTAAAATAAAAATCTGATGAATATTCAGAGATTAATACAAGTGTTTTTAATACCACTATAATTGTTATTTGCTGATCCCACTGAAGTATTTTATGTATTTTATTGCAATTTTCTTAGTCCTTGGAACTGTACAATTTTGGGCAGTAAATAACTATTGAGCAGTTACTCCTTTTCTTCTCCAAACTTGAATTTTGAAACCCTTTAGGATGATTTAAAGGATGTTGGTTTTTTCCTGTTTTACTGGGCAAGCAATAAGCAATTAAGAAACTTAGAGGTGATAAAATGCAGAGTTCTTCTTCTGTGACCTGAAATGAAACACGTATTTGATATAGCTTTTGTTTCATATAAAAAGTTGCTTTCTATTTAGTAATACTATGAATTATTAAAACTCTTCTCAGCCATCTCTCACAGCTGGAAACACGAATCAGGATGTGAAGCAGCATGCTTGGAAGCCCATGGAATGTTTCCTACAGGCTTTGACTAATGGCGTCCCCAAAGACGGAGCCATGTTTGTTCTGTAACAAATACGGTTATCCTTCAGGACTGATAATGGGAGTTACAGCTGTGCTTCCAGGCCTGCACTGAGATATTGAACTTCCAAGATGTCCGATGAAAGGAACTGGAATTTAATGCCTTTCCTTTTCCTTCAATCTAATTCATTCATCTGGTGGTCAGGTTAAATAAGAAACAGAGTTTTGGCAGTTCTCACTCTTTCAAGGTTTTACTTTTTTCTTTGTCTTCAAGATTTTGCCCCTAACCTTTACTCTTAGTTGATCAAATCAGATCACAAGTACTTTGTGCCTGCCATTGCTGGCACTGGCACAGGACGAAACCTGAGCCATGTTTACCTTACAGTTCTCTTTTTGATGTACTGCTTCATGTATATGCTGACAGGAGGGGGTTGGGGGAGCTCAGATTTCGTGGCCTGCATGACATTACCTGATATATGCCATTCATGAAATGAACTGGAATACTGAAGGGCAGGGAATGGTGGTAGGGGTTTCTCAGGAGGGTGGAAAGGATTTCCATTCTGGAAGGTCTGGCTTCTCGGTCTCCATTCTGCTGGGTACGTTCTACACAGCGCTGGCAATATATGGCGTATTTCCCAAATTCAGTCCTGTGGCAAAAAGAGAAATAAGGCAATTCCTGGGGACTGATGGAAAGGATAGTAAACTGTGAGTGAATATTTCTGGAGATGCCAGATGGGAGAAGCACTCAGATTTCACTCTCTGAGATTTCCGAAGTATTTTTTTTTGCACATGGAATTAGAATTAATCTACTGAGACCAGCAGAATTGTGCCAAAGATGAACAAGGCTCAGGGTGTGTTGTGTAACTGCCATATTTTGGTTTTCGAGGTTTTGCAACATACAGCCAGAGTATGCACTACAAAATACTGTTTTTTAAAACTTGTAACTTTCCCAAGTGATGCACAGAAGTCACACTACTATATTTTAGTATCAATTCTACTAAAATTATTTTTAAAATATACGTCAAAAGATCTATTACAGGAAAGATTGAAAACAAGGTACTTCAGAAAGACCAGTTGACTAGCTGGGTAATAATATTCAGGCACACCTGGAATCTGCATTCTTCTTTAAGTGAAGTTTAAGAAGCCAAAGGAATGGGTGCTGGGGCAGAAAGAGTCCAACGCAGAGGGCCAAGAGCTGCAAGCCCTGAACAAAAGGAATACATTCACTGTTTTAAACATCCTACAACATTAAACTTCCTGCTGTGGCTGCTGGCCAGCAGTGCAGCTTACTGTGCCAAGTTGAGACTGCTGAAATAGGAATGAAAAAAGCAGAACACAGAGAAAAAGCTGAGTAAATAAGCATATCACCTCATTGAAAGGCCCAACACTCTCTGTCTATTTACGTGTGTACACCAAATTTCTTTTGGGTCTGGAAATGGGAAAGCAACTGAGTTTGTATAAAAAGCAGTTAATACAAAGGAAAAGAAATACTAAGGCAGCAAGGCTAACCACTGTGAAATGAGGAGAAGCCTGTGCAATTTTAATTCAGCTCTTCTCTTACACATACTATAAAACAACACATAAGACATTTTTTCTCCTACCAAATTGACGGTAACTATTGAAAAAAACAATTATTCAATATTTTGGTATATTGTTGTTGCTCAGTACGTATCCATTAATACAGTGTGCTCTCATGTACCCTGATACACACTTACTAATGTTGCAACTACTTTTCTCACAATCAATATATCAATGCTTCACACTGAGATTTCAAGAACGGTGTTTCTCTCTCTTGATTTATCTGACTTGCCGGTATTAAATAGAAATTTGACAGCACTGGCACAGATATTCCCTTTTATCAAATATCTATACTTTGATGGAGGATAGCATTGGCTCTGTTGAAGGTATACACTGTAGTAGAAGCAAGGGTAGGAGACTACAGCAGAAATTTAGGACTTTAAAAACATAGTGTAAGGCTGAAAGCATTTTACTGCCTGTATTAACTCTTAAAATCATTCCAGGGGGTTAGGATAACAACAATTTATTTATCTGGATCAGATGGACGGCCTTGCCAGTGGTAAGAAGAGTACCAAAGGATTGTATTGTTTAAATTCCATCAGCCATAGTAGCTTCAGTGTGCGCTAATTGACATGAATGTACCACATCTGTTATAAAAGTTTTGTGAATGTTTTAGCAATGCACACATTGAATGGAAGGAACCTTAAATATCATCTAGTTCTAACCCCTTCCATGGGCAGGGACACCTTCCACTAGACCAGGTTATTCCAAGCTCAATTCAACCTGGCCTTGAACACTTCCAGGGATGGGGCACCTGGCTTCTCTGGGCAACCTGTTCAGTGGCTCTCCACGCATCCGCCATCTCCCAGATAGAGGCTGTTTCTAGGTAATAGGTATGACTGCTGGTCCTGTTCTACTTTCTGTGCCTAGAGAAAAGCATGTCTATACAGAAGCCTTGATATGGTAAATTCCTTTCTTATTTTCTGATCCATCTCCTCCTTCTGTAGGCATTGCTCCATCATAAGCGTAATGTGCCAGTTCTGTTAATTTTATGCAAGCTCCAAGTATGGGCTTTCCTTTCAATTCCAGTTCATTTCTTATCTGGATGGCAGGGGACAGTTGGCAGTGGACAAAGGGAAGAATTTCAAGTATGTATTAATTATGTAGCGTGCAGGGTGAGTGCAGAACAGCATGGCACACAACAGGGGACATCTATCAGAAGCCCTGAGCCTTATCTGAGATTCCACCACAGGCACCGCAGCTTTACTTCACACTCACGCTGTGGAGTCATCTGCCATGTGGTTCTGCCCACCAAGCTTCCTGAGGCAGCACCTCTCTTAGGAAAGAAGCAGTAAAAAAGAATTAGCTTTCATACATTCTTACTTAGCGCTTGACTTGAAAACAATCTTATGTCCACCCTTTACAAACAGCAGGGGCAGAGATATACTCTACCACCAGATACACGTACTTTGTTGGAGGATAGCATCAGCTTTGTTTCAGGAAAAGACAGCAGCAGTGAATTGGATCTTAACTCCGCAGACGCTGCAGAAGAGCAGAGCCTCTTTACCATCCTAAACACTCTGCGTAGCTCCTTCATTGTTGCTGAAATCAATACCATTAAAATAAATACTGGGTTACCTGTATTGGTCCTGCCTGGTTTTGTGGATGTCGGCGTCTGGTCTGTTTAATAAGTTGGCAACAGATTTCATTTTGAAGTTCAGGATGTGTGAGGCAGATCTGCAAAGCACTTTGGGCCAAAGATACATGGTAATCAATGGCAGGAGAGTCAACTGCTGCATTTATAAACAACTGGCAGGTCTAGATATAAAATAATAAGCAAGTGAGTTTACATACAAGGGAGCTTCAACAAATCTTTAAGATGCTTTGTATATCAAAAGTGTACTTTAATTGAAATCACAATTAGTATGTTTACCAGTAGACTTAGAAAACCCTGCTGGTTCTGCAGAATGGGGTGAAAAGGGGCCAGAATGGATGAAAATCTATACAGAGAGACTTGAGCTAAAACACCTCCTACAACCCATGCTTTTCACTTTGTATCTAACAGAGTGAACTGTAACAGGAGTTGGAACAACTGGGGTGGTAGGCAAGTTTAAGGACATGCTGAACACAGCTCACCCCTCCTGGGACTTGAAAATTCAATGTCTACAGCTCTCAGTGCCGGACAATGTAAAATGCTTCTCTACATAATGAGCACAACACAGCAGCATATACACAGATAAAAAATGTGTAACTCAGAGCCATTGATTTACATCTTGGCTTTCCATGGTATTTTTACTGTAGGTTAAGTATGACCTTTACTCTACCCAGTACTGTCCCAGGAAAGCCAGACGTTAAGCATTTGTTGTGCTGTGTTAGAAGAAAGCACACGTATCACTCATTGCATTTACTGTATACAAGTTGAATTTTTAAGGGATAGAAGCAAAAATACAAGAACTGGATGGAAGCCCAATCTATTTCTAGTATATTTTTATCACAAATGGGATAACTGAAGCATGACTTGGTCTGTTTCTAAATAAATTCCCTACCTGACTTCTGAGATGATTTATATAAGCTTTCAATAAAGGTCATACAAGTAATCTCTTACTTACTTTAGGCAAGTGTCTGTGATTTGAATTAGGTCTGAAAAGTGATTTCCAAGTAGATGTAAATTTGCTTTTATCAAAGAAGTACATTTCATTGTAAATTTTCATGCTGCAGGATTGCAGAATATAAGATGGATGTACTTCTTTGAAGTGCTTCAAACATTCCAGAGAAACAAGCTGGAAAGTTTGCCTAAAAGTGGCCATGACTAAACATACAGTTCTTGTCTTGAATTCCTCTCTAGATCTGAACCATAACATTAAAATTCTCCAGATAGCTGATGCTTCAGGGAATTAATTCTTTAGACTTGTGCAAGTTTTGTGGAGAAAGTTCATTTATCCAACCTCCATGCCTTCCAACTTGTAATTTAGTTCACAACGTGCAGACAAAGGAACAGCAAAATTTTATTTTGTCTCTGAAACAGACTTGATAGCCTGGAAGCAGGTTAATGGCATTGCAGCATACTCCTTCTCACAGGCATCAACTACCTACCTGGCCTTCAGCTGGGAAAGCTGTAAGGCAGACAGATTGCTCAAGAACCTACCTATGGCTCAGTGGTTATGAACCAGGATGTGTCTCCTAACTGTAAAGTGTTTTTATTACACTGGGACCTATATATATATATGTGTGTATTTTTAAAGATCTATGAGAATCATTAAAGGTGAACCCAAAGATTCTTGTGAAGTACTTTTAATAATTTTGCTCTGGAATATTTTCTTTATTTATATTACTGAATAATTGGTCTTTTAAGAATAGCTACTTCATATGAAAATATTTTCTTATATTTTCTTTCTTAAGCAGTACAATCCCTGCTTTCTATCTCAGTTTTAAATAATCCATGACTTGACTAAACTTGAAATCTATTATCTTTTTCTTCTGATTTTTAAAATATCTTCCAGATGATTTAAATGTATCTACAACAAAACTTCTGCCTAAAATTTTTTTTCCTGAATCTAATTGAAAAAATAGTATTTCTGGTACAGTTTTCTGAATGCAGAGATCTGTCCATGCTGTTAGTTTCTTTGGAGCTATGAACTTCAAGGTAAAATTGTTATCACTTATTATGGCTATGGATTTTTCTACTAACTTGCACTTTATCAATAACTTATAAAATAAATAGGAACACCAAAAGCTGAAGCCTAAACTGCTCCCTCACAACTAAAGGTTATCTTTACATTGAAGTGATAGTCTTTGGTGACATTTTGCTGCTGTCCATTAGTTATCTCCACTAAAGATAAAAATAAACTTTTTTTTCTTTTTTCTTATCTGTTGAATATCTCTAGTAAGCCAACTAACAGCCATTCTTTAGCTAAGATAAAATAGTCAGTTAATAAAATCTGCTATGGTTTTACCTTAAATAATTTAATCGCTTCAGTTTGCAAGGCTTCTGATGGCAATGTTGTAAGTGGGGAAGTAATTCCTTCTTTGCTATGGCAGAGGGTAGGATGTCTCCAAATTTGAGAAGCTGAACAGATAAAATATATAAATTTTGCAATTAATTCAGTTCATAAGCGCATTTACTAAATAAGCATTGGAAGATCAATATGTTGAAATCAAAATAAACTTACTGGCTTCACCTTCCATATTTAATAATTTGCAAAGAAGTTGTTCAAACTCAGATCCAACATTTACACTGGTACTTCCAGCTGCAACTGTCAGATGATAAAGCCACGTGTCCTAAAGCAGAAAAACATAGCAGCTCATTTGTTCCGTGCTGGAAGGAGCTGCTTCATCAGGATTTTGCTCTCAACTTGAAACCCTACCATGCAGCTCTTTTGAAGCCCAAAGGAGTTTGCTTTTGGTTGAATCAACATGTATTCATGGTCTATATTACAAATACTAAGCAAGGAAGATTGGACAGGGCTCTCTTCAAAAGTTTTTACCCTCAGAAATCATGTATAATTATCACAGCAATTTTCCTTTCCTCTTCCAAAAGCTTACGTAATCATTTTTTAGCACTGCCAGATCCTGCTAACCTGGGGATAAGGCCAGAAAGCAAAATGAGGTCTACAAGATTACTTGAGAACAATGAAGCAACAATAATAAAAATGGTTTTAATCCCACCTCTCATTGCTTCTTTCCTACAGTAGGGCAAGCCTGTGCTATGTTAGTCTTGTCAGTGAAAATGGATACCAGTACCCTGTAATCTCTCAGCTACAGCTCTGTCTACAAGTTACTGTATGTGAGCAAAATTCTCATTACAGCACATAAGATATTCTACACCACCTTCTTGTGTAGGCAAGCTTGCATATTTTTGTCTATGTTAACAAGGATTACTACACTAGCATTGATTTGCAGACAAACTCTGATCAATGTTAATAAAGCAGAACCTTCTCCTAATTATATCAAAATACAAGCCAGGTGACTTGTAGTCCTTGTCCTCAAGAAATATTCATATCACAGCACCTTACTCATAGATGTTCTACTGAAACTCAATTAAAATATCCATTTCTTACCTTCTCATGTTTGGATCCTATAAGAAGATAAGTGGGCCCTTGGTCTTTGGGGTGGATAACAACAGTGTAATGGGTTGATAATAAACTGCGACCACTGGCTTCATAATCTTCATCAGAATCACAGGATCTATCAACTTCTTCAACCTTTGCCTCAAAAAGCTTGATTTGACCAAGAGGAAACTAAAAATAAATATCAATAATGGTGAGAGGGGTAATATTTGTTTGTTTCAGTGTACACTGATTTTGTATTATATATTATTATAATATTTATTATTATACACAGTTTTGTCTTATTCTGCAAGTAGAAATTAAAACATGAACTACCATCCATACCCATTTGTATTTACTGATTTTCAGTCCTGCCCAGGAATGTCATATAAGCCAGATGTTGCAGAGTGCAAAATGAGAATGATATGTGCCAAAGTCTGAAAATGGGGTTTTCAAAAATTCTTTTCCAGGTCTGCTTCTGTATATAGCTAATGTAATAAATATATGTTAGGGTGAGAGAAGTCATTCTTCAGAGTTCCTTCAGAGTTCCAAACCTGGTTCCAAGCAAAAATTTCCTGTGTCAAGCCTAGAACTTTAATTAAGATCCTGTTATTTTAGAGGACAGGAATGTATTGTTGATGTATCTGATTTGCTCATGCTCTAAATTGAAAAGGTAACTTTTTTGTGTGATAGATCACACAAGCTTTTTGTGTAATAGTTAGTTTCTTTCTCCAGTCTGAGAGATCACAGAGCTTCAGTGTTGAGATGTTTATGTAGTTAGCATCCTTTATCAGGAAATATTTTATCTAAAACAGTCATTCAAGAGGAAATTTTCACAGAAGTAATTATTTCATAGCCCTTATCAACAGGAATCCTCAACAAACTCTGAGACTCAAAAGATGTAATTTCACATGTAAGTAGTCAAGATTGATTTATTCACCAAGTTTAACTAAAACACAATTGGCTAACTTTTTAGTTTGAATTCCATTTTGAAAGGAGGTCAATTAAATGGACTCCATTATTGTATTAACCACTGCAGATTATGTAATTTATTTCTGCACTGACACAGTCAGCTACAGAAAACATGATTTTAATTAGCATATTGTTGAACATTAGAAATAAAGCAGCTTTGGAAAAATTTTCATACATATTCTGCTTATAAAAGCTGAATTCTCATTCTGTTCCAAGTTAGCAAATTAGTTTCAATTTTACTTTAAAAGGGCAGCTAAACTTCTTCCAGATGTGAGGGAAATGTTCACAAGAATCCAGCAAAATTCTTAACTAAAGAGCATGCTAAAATGCCAAAATCTTCAGTGGTAAAAATGTATAAATTCAGATATGTTAAACAGAGATTTTTCCCTAGGAGAAATTTTAAGTTATTTTAATATCTCTGTAGGATGATCTTTATACTCTAGCCAGTTGATTCCCAAACCCTGTTTTACATTGTTTTAAAGATCAATTAAAGTAAAATGTTTTGATGCATGGTTACTGCTATCTTATTCATATAGTTCTAGAAATGCAGTTTCGTTGAGGTTTAAAATGGCTACAAAAGGAAAGGATGACAAAGGGAATAACTGGCTCTATACAAAAGCTATGAATTACTGGCTCCAGTGTGATTATCTTCTTAAAACAGAAGACCGAATATGAGAATTTCTAGTGATTTTCTTAATAATGGCTCATTGGACTGTTCAAAACCTGTTTCTGACCAGCCTCCATTGAAAAGATGTTTCTTGATGAAAAAATACAATGCCTTGAGAGCGAAGGGACAGGTGAAAATCAGGTCTGGGAAGTGTCCTAGCTCTTGCAGCACTGTGGATGTACAGTGGCATACCAAAAACGGAATTTGGAAGTCAACTGAGGGACTGAAAGAACATTTAAATTCTTGAATCTTGCAGTCACTGCCCACTGCAAGAGACATAAGAAAGGGTCTGCTTCTAGAACTACATGACAGCTGAGACTTTTCCAATACCTGTCAGAAAGGGACACCTGAGCTCCAGGGTCCCTGAACTCCAGACAAACCACTGTCCCCCTTCTTGCATATGTATCACATCCTGTAGAACCAGGTCAATGGGTGTGGTCTGGATTGCTGGCTTTTAGATAGAATCTCCCAAATTGGCAATCTGTGTATAATACCAAGGCCACCTGTACCTTAATAAAGCTGTAGGTTACTGTTTAAAGTCTACATTCTCTGAAGAAACAAGAAAGGCACCTACCTTGTCTTCTTGATTACGGAAATAATACAGAATTTTTCCCACTAGGGTACACCAAACCCTTTTGGAATATCCATGCTTCACCTGTAATTACAGAGCATTAGCAATAATCATAGACAGAGAAATACTGACTATTGTCACCATCTCTGAACTTTGGTGATACTGGGAATGCATGTCTTGGTTCAAATTTCTATCTGCATGACTAGACATAAAATTAAAACTGCATAACTCTATTAAGGGCTTAAGAATCAGAGCATTAGATGAGATGCTCATCTAAAGCACACTAAGGCCAGTGTTGGCCTAAACAGTGCTGGAATAAAGCAGACTGGGGGAAGATGTGTTTTCCTACCTTTGTAAGTAGTCCTTTCATGGTTGGCTTGATTTCAGACTGTACAAAGAGTGGGCTGGCAGCCTGTATTTTAAGAACATTCTGCAGTACTTTGATCCATTCCTCTAAGATGTTGGGGGAATCTGCAGTCAGGTAGTATGTTCGTTTCTCTGTGGTTAGCTGTGTAATAACAAAGAGACTTGAGCTTCAAGGACTTGACATATTTGACCCCACAGTGTGGGATTTGTAACATACACCACCCAATGCAGCTTCACAACTTCAGGGAGTTTATCTTCCCCGAAGTGCTTTTTAATAATGAAACACTCCATGACTAGACAGAGCAGAGAGACTCTTTCTAAATCTTTATCTGGAAAGTTCCGGGACATCAAGTTGAGAAAACTCAATTCTCCTTTCAGACGAATTCGCTCTACCCCAATGGCTGACCCTACAACTGTTCTCTTTATTTCTATCCCATATGTGATGATCTAACCTTCGTGGCAATACAAACAAGGCTCCTAGGCCTGTTTGTATTTTATATCACTGAAACAATTCTTTGGTTTCAAATGAAAGGCACTCATTATTTAATTCCAAGTCCACACTTGGACTTCAAGTGCAACAGGGGCTGGAACAATGGGTTGGCTTTAGGGGTGGAGGGAATGCTGAAACAGCAACAGAGGAGAAAAGCAGGCACCTGAATTGTTTGTTTTCCATCACCCCTTTCAATGTGGCTGGATGCATTTAGCTCAATTTGGCCTTGAGGCTTTCGAATAACATCACTCTATATGGAAAGAATGGAAAAAGAATATTTTAAATCTACCAACAAACAGCAATAAATTATATAGAACTAATTTAAACATTAATCTTGATAAATACTTTCTAGTTAGACATTGTGTACCTTGTACACCTCTTGAGGAAATGAGTACTGAATCACTCTTTAACAGCTCAGAAAACAGAAGTAAAGTTTTTTTTCCTTCTAGCAGCCTTAGATTATCAGCAAACAATGTAAGACAAAACAACAGATAAGTTACGTGTACTTACTGGAGATTTGTAGTATAGCAATTCACCTCCTTTAAGCACAAACCATCGTCGTTTCCAGGTCTTTACTTTACCACCCATTTTTAACAGATATCCTGATTTTTCCAAAGGTTCCTGGTTGTTCAGAAGTGTAGATGAAAAGTAGTTAGATACACATATATACCTCTGCCCCTCAGAAATATGTTTAAATACACACAGAGAGATATATTAATGACTTAAAAGCATGCTAAATAATAATTACACTATTTGATGAGACTTTTAATCCAAGGACAATGTTTTTACAAACATCAGTTAAGACAAGTGTCATGCACTTAAGGCATCAATGGGATAACTAATGAATATCCCTACTTACTGTTATAGTACATGAAGGAGAGTAAGTGCCCCGAACTATACAAAAGAATGAAGAATATTATGATTTCTGATTTTACTTTCTAGTTGTTTATATTAAACAAGGAACAAGATGAATAAAAGATAAAAGAATTATTCTTTCCCAACTCCAGGTTCTAACCTGAAAACCAGACATAAAGCACTGTAATTCTGAGCTCCTCACAGACAAAGCCCTAGTGTGTACATCTGCGGAAAAGAGGTCACACTTTTGCTCTGTGAAGAAAGCTTAAAATAATCTTCATCAGCAGGTACACAATCCACTTGTATGTTAAGACACCAAGTACTAAAAAGCTCCTGGCTGGCCAGTACCTCATAATGGTCTGGTTTCTTTGGCCTGTCTTCACATGTTACTCTACCTTGGATTTCTCTGATGTTTTTTCTGTATTGAAGAAAGGATAGAAACTTATTACTGCACATAGGTTTCCATTGATGACTTCAGCTCCTTCTTGGAATGCCCTTCTATTTACCTGACTATTCAAATAATAATTTTAAACTGTTTTGCATATTTCATATGCAATCTGATACCAGACCTGGTTCCAAGAAAGGAAATCTCAAGTACTTTGAATGGTATTCTGAAGTAGTCGACCTATTCTTCCTTCATTATATAGGAAAGCTTAGGATTATCTCCCACTTTCCTTCAGTCTCACTTGGCTGACATTGTTGGTATATTTTGCTGTTTGTACTCATAAGGCAGTCTGTGAGTCAGCAAGACGGAATGAAAGGCTTTGGTTGCAGTCTTTGAACATAAATATACACATAGTATCTCAGGTGCTCTTCACAGAACTTCAGTACTCACATTTTTTCCATTATCACTAGATGAGGATGAAGTCTTTGGAAGTTTTTGCTCTGGCTCTGAATAGTCTGTATCTACTGAATATGCATCTGGAGGAATAGCATAGTCACTTTCTGAGGTCACAGAAGACAGAGATGCACCTGTGGTAAAAGAAGAAAGGGAGTTCTTTATATTTTTTTAATTACATTAGAAACAATTGAGATCAGAATAGCCATGCAGAAAGAAACAATATCTGAATAGAATCGGCAGGCAAACATAAGTATCAACATAAATCCATCAGGAACTGAGGATTTTTTTAAATACCAGCACCCTGAACTATTAGCACGGTGCTAATTCTCATTTTATTCATAATTAAACAGTTAAAGTCCCTTGTAAATGGAATAACAAAAAAAGAGTCTTCTGTATATAATCATCATCTGTTACATTAGCACAGGGGTTAGTGCCATGAATCATACTCATTGTCTAGGAAAAAAACCCCAGGATCTTTAATTAAACTAAGCAGCCTTCCCCCCACACTTTCTCTCACTCTTTATGGCATCCGGATTTCTCAGGCAACTGCTTGCGTACTGGTGAAATGTGTGACTACCTAGAATTTTAAAGAATGAGATCTCAACAAAGACATGTACATATGTGTTTTGTGGTTAGGAAAGGTTTCCACACACAAAACAATGCAAGAACTATTTTACGGGAAGAAAGCAGAACAAAAGGAATGGTTCCATTTTACAGATACAGATATAAAGTGAAGGTGAAACCAGCTTTTAATTTACCCAATTTAGCTTTCCTCTTATGTAAGCACGTGACATGAGATACGTCTGCAGCCACGGCACTGGTTTTTGCTGAGCAGGATGGAGCTGCTGAGAAGCAGGATCTGTGGGTCCTTTTCACACTAACTTGGCAAAAGTACATCACTGGAAACAGGGCTGGACTCAGCCACTGGGAAACGCCGAGTGGGACCAGTGGCTCTGTCAACCTGCTCTAGGGCCACTGAATGGAGGTCCTGCTAACTGGGATTTTTACATGTGTAATTGAGACTACCAAATAATGTTACATAGCATTTCTAAAGCAGCATAGAATGAGGGATCCTAACACTCACTGGGCTCCTGGGCTCCCTTGGTTTACACAGTGAAGAAATACTCACAGAGATGTAACACTGATAATCTCATCTAATGAGGAAGGACTGTATCTTTCAATATTGTGAAGCATATTATTTCCATTTTGCAGATGGAAAACACAGTCACCTAGACCTGTGAGATTTTTCTTCCATAAAACACAGGGCATTACCAGAATCAAGTGTTCTAACTAAATCTTTGCACAGGACCTTAAGACAAACACTGTAAAAATGAAAAAAGTTTTTTATTGCATGAGGTGACAGGGCCAAATAATTTATTGAGGGAACTTTTCCATCTGCTTTCTGATCACATGAAATTATTTTATAAACTTGAATATATGTGTGTTTTGTTTCTGATGGTGATTTTTTTTCCTATGTAATTTTTATTTTTCTACAGTTTAAAGTCAGAGGAAGTCCTTGGCATGACAGAGTATAGATAGAATGGTGTTTTTTGCTTTAAATGTACAAGTCACTTTCCCCCCATGACAACAGCCAGCTACAAGATTAGTGCCTTAAAAAGACACCTGTAATAACAGCAATAAAAAGAAAGCCATCTATAACAGTCCTTTCTCCTGATCTGGGCTTTGAGAGCCTAGATTTTAGATGTCCACACATTTAAGGAAGAAATAAATTCCTCAGAAAATCGTGTAAATTGCCTAGTTTTCTGAAGCTCCCAGAAGTTTCCTGTTCTTACAGTTTTGCCTACCTCGTTTCATAGCCCGAGGACTCCCTGGACCACTTCTGCTTCGAGACTCATACTCGGAAGTCCTTGAGCTGGACCGAGAGCTGTCTTCTTCCTCAGATCCTGACGACTCATCTAGAAATGGGCTGTTGCTTATTTGAGTTGCTTTCTGCAGAAATGAACACAACATCCTTTGATACCTTGCATAAAGAGTATCAGTCATTTCCTGTGTACTGTGGCAGGGCTCTGCTGGCTTCATAATACTCAAAGCTGTTCTTGCCTGGGTTGTGAGTTTTGGCACACAAATATTAACATGAAACTGAATTCCCTCTGCCCTCTGTATACTCAACCACACCCATACTTTAAAACAGAAACCTTGAGGTAGCTCAAGACATGGGTCTTTCCAAATCACAAAAGGCTGCCAGACAACAAACAATGCTGTGATTAGTGACTGCTGGCTGTGTGACCAGAAACAGCTTTGGCACTGACACAAAGATATTTCTACACATACACACACTTTTAATTATGACATTGAACACCATGTGGTTTTGTTTAATAATTAACAAGCCTTTGGAAAAAAATCAGCAAGGAACCTAAGAAGAATTGACCTAGGCCAGTAACATTTTATAGGCAGTATTTTTCTTCCCCATCTATTTGACATTTCTATTATTTCTGGGGGGTCTTTGATCTCTATACATCAACTTACAACATATTTGGCATGGTAGTATCAAATGTGAAACAGCAAGAACCTTGATGTGAAGCCTAATGTATTTAAAATATTCTTAAAACAGTAATACAGTTACCCCTTTCAAAGTCGTGTAGACAGGAGTGGTCATGTTCTTATATATCAGAGAAGTATATAATCCAGATATGGAGCATGAAGTTAGTGAAACAGCACCTAAAAAGCAACATATTTTATAAATTGCCTTCCTAATCCACCCCCTTATTAACAAAACTTGAATTTAATTTTTTTTTTTTTTTGTGTTGTATAACTGCTGTAAAAAGCAAACTAACTCCTAAACTGTTCTGGATGTGAGATTTATAGTTTTTTAAAATTTACAATGCTTTTAAAAACGTAAATAAAACTGCAGTCATCAACACTAGCTCTTTTTAAATTGGTACCTGGTATAGAATCTTCAAAGTAGTGAAATGCAAAGTAAATTGGCCTGAAAAAAGAACAAATTCAGCACAAAGTCAAGATGTAAGGTACCAGAAGACAGTAGAAAGATAACCAGTGATCTCCTAGGTTTTAAATAGCTGCTAACTAAATCTTTCTAAAAACACTTTAAAGGTCCTTGCTCACAAATCACCATAGAAAGAGAACTTCAGTTGATGGGACAATGAACAACTAAACCACTTACTTTTATTAAGAGATTCCATGGTGAAAGCTTCCGACATCCTTAAACCAGATTTGGCTACAGCATAAATTCTACTTTCCTATACAAGCAGAATGGATTTGATAGTAGAAAATTAAAACACAACAATTACTTTTGTTCTGTTTAGCCTCCTAGTTCTTTCATCACATAGTGCAACTATGTGATAAAATGGTTCATAAAATGACATTGTCAATAGCAGCTAAAAAATGCATCCTTCTTTTCTATGCTGTACACATCATAGCCATTGCCTTTTTTGGCATTCTTCATACAATGTAAGTAACTTATGCTTAAAAATACTATTATCAGGTGCCAAAGAAGCTATAGCAAGAATGTTTTTTAATGGAAGATTGTGTGTTAGGAGCAGAGAGATGCCATTAGAAGACAACTTTTCAACCATTTTATGTTAAAAGGCTACAATAAGATAATTAAAATGCAAAAAGTTCACTAAAATATATATATAGAGAAGTTGGTAATGTATTATTCCTCTCTGAATAATAATCAGTAAAAAATATGTTTAATAAATTAATTAACAAATCTCTGGTACGGAAACTGCAGAATCAGTAAGTCTTGACACAGTTAATTCTGGATTTTGTGTGAGACATATTAATATCCATTTTAATATCCTGACTGATGGCTTTAAAATTTTACTTGAAAGTGTGATCAATTACCTCTGTAATTTGTAGTTGTCTGCTGTTGACTTAATTGTCTAGATTGTGAGTCGTACAATGATTACAGCAAGGGCATTGACACCAGCATTCTTGGGCTGTGTTAGTGTTCAGATAAAAAATTAAATGCATTCACAAGCATTACATCCTTGGATACACTCAAAAAGACATACATAACTTAGATGTGACATGAAAAGAACATGTGTTTATCTATAAAATAGAGACTACGTTTTTCAATGGCAGGAATACTGTGCTGAAAATAAAACTAGGTTCTGGGTTTGTAGTTATGATTAACGTAATGCTCTGTCTTGTGATTAAACAGAAAGTAATTAAAATAGAGGCAACAAAAATCATAGAAGAGAGTAATGAAAATAAGTTAGTTTTGCCAGTAGGAAAAATATCTATAAGCACATTTACCCAGGAAGGAAATCGATGTAATGGAGGCGTCGGAGGTTTGTTGCTAGCACCCTTTTTTGTCGTATCACAGAGTTCCTGGGCTTCAGCACTTTGTGTTTCAGTGCAGTCATAGGTAAAAACTCCTTTATCACAGCCAATCTCCATTTTCTCTAAAATATCAGTATCTTCTCCATCCACCAGATCTATGTCTGTTTCCTGAGGTCTCCACGGGCGGATCATGCTTATGGCATTTCTATTTCTACCAAACATTCTGTCAGAACTCAGCTGGGGCTGGCTTAGGTGCTTCTTTGCTAACACTGAATTTAGACTAAAGACATTAGGAGTCCGTAACTTTGGTTGTGGCAAATTTGAGGGAAAATCTGATGGAGTTGTGCACTGAGAACCTGCAGAAGTTGCTAGAATTGGGTGTTTGGGCGTCAGAGCAGGGGTTAAAATTGGACTTGGGGTATTTGCCTCACTGGATGAGGATGAATAATCAAGTCTCTGTGATTGAAATTTCTTATTCAGTTCATCCGAAGAACTATCTTGGTCTTTGTTTTTTCTTGTGAAGTCAGAGTTGCACTTTCCAACCGGATTGCTCAGGCCTTTTCTTTGGGACCCTTGCTGCCATGAGTATAGCCTCTTTTGCTGAGTCCTCTTAACATCAAAACTCTCTTCTTCAAAGAGAGAACTACTGTCATCAGATGCTGTCAAATACATTTCACTTCCCACTCTACTGTACCTTGCATTCTCTTCGGATGTGTAGCTTGAAAGAGCTGATGCACACCTGGATTTCAGTCCTTTATTGTCTCCTCCATCCTCATCTGAGCTCCAGTCACTCCCAGTAGTGCATGAGTTCTTTGACATGTCACTGTCTATGTCCTTGGATGAGCAGCTTGTTCTCATATTTTTGTTCTGTTCTGAACCAGAGGAACTTTGTTGCAGTGACTTCTGACCTTTATTTGTCTCGTGCACAGGACCAGCAAAGGTAGTTTCCAGGATATCCTTCTCTAGAAGAGAAAAATAATGAACATGAGAAAATTACTTTAGCAAACTTGACTGATAAATGGTTTTGTCATTATGCCTGCATCTAGTAAGTAGGTAATAATTTCAAATGTGTGAGAACATTTGTTTTTTAATATTGTAAATAATAAACATTAAGAAAAAGATTATAAATTTCTTAATGTGACTGAATGCAAATTACGCTTGCCAAAAAACTGTAATAAATGTTACTCAAATTTCTAGCTGAACTAAAAATGGCAATAAATATAAAGATAAGCAGACTGGAGCCATATTTTAAAGTAAGCCATGTATGTGTGAAAACAAAGAAAACTAACAAAAAGCCAACTATTTAAGAGGACATAAAATTTAGCTGCTTTATTAAATCTAAGGAAAATTAAAGTTTAATAAGAGCTTGTCAGAAAGGATATTCATTTAAAAATCAAGTATCCTGAGCATTTCTACAATGTTTATACACAGAAATTGATTCTGGAAGCTGTAATTGTATTCCCAATGGTGAATGCTTAAGATATACAAGAGAGTCTCATGGAAAGTACTTCAGGAAAGATACTGTGTTAAAAATAGCTTTGTTTCTGCTCTTTTACCTGGTTTTGCAAGAGAAAGCTATAGCTTACAACATGTTAGTGAGGCCTGCATGTTCTCAAATTAAACCAGATGCAAGAACCAGGGTTCTTCTACACAGACAGTTTGAAAAGTCTATGTTAAATATCTGTGTGAAGTTGCAGTGGACTGAATAATACAAAGATTTTAATTTCACCCACATTAAAGTAATGAAATCCCCAAAATTATCTGTTTCCATCTAGGTAAGCTTAAGATTCCATGTCTTATCCTTCCCCTTGAAAAAATCAATCTTCAGTTTCCCTTCCTCTGTAAAAATAGAAGTAATAATATACATCCATCTTCATAATGAACTTTCTGTAATATAAATACACAAAATATTCATAGGTTCTCTTTCAGTTTCTGATTTTCAAAAGACCTCAGCTTGCCATTTTGGATAACATGATTAACTGTGGAGAAAAACCTGAGGTCATAAACAATAGAAGGGATTCAAGCAAAGGACCAGAGCAGCAACAAAGGTCACAGCCACATCTTTACTTTGCAGCCAAAGCACCCAGGAGCCTCTGCATGCTGCCAAATAAAGTATCAGTGGTATTACAGAAACTGTAGCGCTCCACAGGATGATTTCTTCCTAGTAATAGAAGAGTAGCAGTGAAGAGAGAGACAGTACTGGCATGCACTTTGAAAACAGCTGGTTTGGATGCACTGACAGAGTTGTTGATTTTAGTTTCCCACTTGTGTCAGAATAAAATGGCAAGGTATAGGTGACAAGGTACCTGGCATGTTTTTGCCTTCAGGGTAGTCGGACTCTTTAGATGAAGCCTTGCTTATTTCTTCAAGCTTAGGAGACTGTTGGGGACTTCTTGCTCTATTTGAAAAGCATCCAAAAGTCAGACTGCTTAGTCGCTGACACTCTCCAGGTTTTTGTGTTGAAGTAACAGATTTCTTACCAGTAGCTTCTGAAGAATAGTAATTCAGAAAACTGGTGTTAGTGAGATACAACAAGCTATGCAACTCTACTCTTTACTCTGCAGTGCAAAGTTTTTTTTTAAGTTAACTAAAATTTAGGGGAAAAAAAATGTATTATAGGAAAAAAAATCCTACCTGATATCTCCCCATATCAGTAGAAACCCAGAGCAATGTTTCTAGTTCTTAAAAATTGATGCAACAATAGAAAGAAAAAATCTTTTAACAATTTCACGGGAAATATGGAAGAGTAAGTTACCAGGTTCAGAAGGTCTGTATGGAGGAAGACTTCAAGAGAAAATGAAAGCAGAAATTGATGAACTGCCTTGAACATGAAATCTGTCCATCCCTGGTCATAAAAATCCCTGTGGCTGATCTAGGAACAAAAGACCCTTACCCTATTTGTAAATCTCCTTAAAACAGTATCACGTGTTCATAATTTATAGCCTGTCACCAGCATGGACACTGTAAATAGTAATACATTTCTTAATATTTTTGGGCATATCAGTAACTGTGTGTTGGAAACTACAGGATCTCAAAAGGCCTTTAAAGAGATCTCTCAGAAGAGAATGACTAGAAGTGTATGGAATTGCTACTTATCAAAATATAGCAAAGAAGCAAAACTATCCATTCTTCATTAGCAGAAAAGTGCATATTAAAAACTTTATATTGTATATGAATTTGTATATTTTTGTATTTTCATAGGTTATGCATATTATGTGTGTACACACACTTTTCTACAGACATTTCTAATATCTGTGCATTTACATGCGAGATACATTATCAAGAAATGAGGGCTAGGTAGCAAATTAACAAAATTTTCATATGACAGTAAATTGTCAGGTCAACCAAGTATGGAGAGGACAGTGGGAACCTTCAAACACGCTTAAGAAAGTTGGTGAACAGGCAACATGGTGGTGAATAAAATTCAACTTCGATCAACGTGAAATAATGCTCTTTGGAGGAGATATTCCTCTTTTTTTTCTATTTACACTTTATGATTTTTATATTTGCTATACCAGTTTGGGGAGGAATCTGGTGACACTGGGTTTGAATTATGACCAGTAGTCAAAGGTAGTAACAAAAAATATCTGATTTGAGTTCTGATTCCCAGCTGACCATCTGCTAGAAAAAGCAAATGCAGGCTGACATTCATGTACTCAACAGTTTTGTGACCACCTACGCTATAAAGAAGGGAAAGCAAAGGTCTGTCCTAAATCCAATAAAATCTTATTACTTGCAGAACCTCTTAAGTAACAGTGGTACCTGTTCACCCCACAAAAACCAGTTGTGCCTTGTCTGCATAAAATCAAATGACTCCTTCCTAACACCATGTACAGTCACTCTGGTGTCAGTACATACTGTCTGAAATCTTTGTGATTTCACAGAATGTTTTCAGTCACTTCAATAGGGAACAGAAAGAAATATGCCATACAGAGAGAAGTTTTCAGAAGATCGGTACATTTACCTTGCAGTTTAGATTGTACTGTTTTCATCTCTTTGGTTTGCTTTTGGTTGATCAAGCGAAGGTTCTGATTTTCCACCTCTAACTAAAAGCATATAAATGTCATCTCATCCATTGGTGAAACAAATCTTAAAGCTATTACATCAGTTATGTTTTCTCTGAATTTTTACTTATCTAAAGATAGAGCCAGTTCAAATAATAATCTCCTCTCTGCTACTTCTCTAAATACCAGTTGAGGCATCTCTTTATTCTGAACAATTAATTCTCTGCAATGACTATGTGCTCAATTCTGCCAAAATCATTCCCCCAGCCATGCAAACCCATGACTGCTTTAAAAATCCTTAATAAATAAGAGAAAAAGAGAACTGCATTGGTATTTTTAATAAAAGCAGAAGGCTAGAATTACAAACTCCTGTGCCACTCTGCAAAACCAAAAGTGAGCAGAGGAATCAGAGGGGATGATGGTCCTAATGCCTCCTTACCATTCCACAGCAAAAATTTAAAAAAAAAAAAAAAAAAAAAAGGTGCCAATAAACTTTATATAAGAAATAAAAAACCAACAGCCCATTGCTGTAGCCCACCACTGGGAGGTAAAAGATGGTGGTTCAAGCTCCAGATTAGGCAAACAGATTTGAATCTGAGTATGTCACACAGAAGGGAGCCAGCAACTCCACTTCCCACTGAGTGACACTTAGTCACATCTGTGAAACTAGCTTGAGATTTTCCACAAAGAGTAAGTAAATACTTTGAGTCATACTTGATTTTGTCCAAACTTTTTCATGGTAATTTTAGCTAAATTTAATGGCGTTTTTATTGAATTATTTCAAAATAATTTACTTTAGCCCTCACAGACGAAAAGTAAATATTTTATGTAAGAACCTTCTAGTTTCTTACTTCAAAAACAGTAACTTAATTGTTTTTCAACTCTAGTATAACTTCCAGTAAATGACAAGAGAGTAAGATTTTAACTTTTACAGGCAACTTTAAATTCTACACCCAGGGAGGAGAAAGCACAGCTGCACCCCAAAGCTGGCAGGGCAAAGACATGGTTATCTTACCACAGTAGAGAAAAAAGGGAGACAACTGGTCTCTTGGAACTATACTTGGTGTCCCTGAAACTATTCATGACTAAGAGTAGTGTGGGCATTGTGAAATAAAAAATGATCAAGGCCTTTTTTCTGCCAGGCCCCAGCAGGCTTGGTCGGCTTTCTGGGGATTATTCACACTTTAGGCATCTGCTTGAATAAGCTCAGTTTGCCAGCTAAACTCTCTCAGCTAGTGGAGAAGTTGACCTTCCAGAGAACAGCCCTGGGTCCTTTCTCCAGAAAGAGGACCCAGACCATACTGGCTGACCAAATCAGACATCAGAATTTGGGGGACGTGGACACTGCTCTCTGTGCCGTTGTTTTCATTTCTCCTCTTTCCAGCAAATAACAATGAAATCAATGAAACTGGGAAGCTTTTTTTTTTTTTTTTTTTTTTACTATGGCCTTTAAAAGCCAATAGGTCTAAGGGATATCCAGTCACATCATTGTATTTTCTGTGTAAGTATTGTAGCAAGAGTTATACCTCATGAAGCTTGACTGTCACCCATTCTTTTATTTTAGCTGCTTTTTCTTCTATGATTTTTGCTTCTTGCAGTCTTATTTGCTTCTGGAAAAAATTGACAAGCATATTTTTCACTGAGTAATATAATCTGCCGGAGTAGTATCTTCAGACACAAATCCTAAGATTGCTTGAAGTCATTCAGGCTCATGGGCAATACATGGTGATTTTTAAAAAAATGAGGAATAGGATCTTCACAGAGGCTGCTATTCCTCTTTCCTCTGGTATAAATGAAAGCTCTTCAGTGGGGACAGTGAAGAGAAATATCATCTTTCCCCTCTTAAAAGTCAGATGTTCTTTCAATAGAAGCCAGAGTGTAATTTGAAAAGGAATAAATATTATTCAAACTATATACTTCCAGTGGGAACCTCTTGAATCAATCAACAGAAATAATGCTAAACTTTTCTGTCCTCTATTGATCTAAATTATTTTCCTTTTGTACAATTAAAAAGGGAATGGATGTTTCTCTTTTGTAACACCATTATTCCTAACCTGTTCTTCAAGCTGTTGCTCCAATTTTTGTATTATATCATTTTTATCTTGTATCAGGATCTCCAGATCTTGACATCTCTTATACAGCCTGGTTTCTGATTCATTAGTTTGAACATTTGCTGCCTTTAGTTTCTCTTCCATGATCTGCACCTATTTGGAAAGTCAAATACAAAGGTTTAAGAAACTTAACCCTCCAAATCAAAGGTAGTAAAATAATCACAAAATGAACTTAAAATTGCCTCCACACTTAAGTTTCAAGACAACCCTGCAAAGTTTTGAAGCCTATTTGAGAAGAAACCCCATAGTTCATTATGTCTCCCTACGCATTTAATGCCAACAGGACTGGCAAAACACTGGAAGATCTTACACTGGAATATTTTGTTAGTATCTGTGAGAGGCTTTTAGTTTTGTAACACACAAGCTTTTAGAGACACCAGTATGGGAAGAATGTAATTTATCTACAGGGAGCTGTAAACAATGTTTTAATAAATAAACAATTGCACACTGTAAAAAGCCCCAGCAAATTATCAGTAGCATTCTAAAAAATTGCTTAAAAATACTTGGCTTGTAGTCAGGAATGTTTTCTAACTCCAAATTAGTACATGAACATTTTTAGTCTTAAAATTTTCGGTTTCTATCTGTCTCACAGTAAGATATAAGGAATGTTTCAGCGATACCGGAGGTATGTTCATAAAACGTCTACAGTAGCTAAGTCTGCCATTTGGAATCAAAAGGCACCTTTGGTTAAATATTTCACCACAATCTCATTCATTAAATGATGTGACTTCTACAAGAGGAACAAACAACACAGAGAGGTTCTATTTAGAGGCTATATTGGGTAGCCTCATTTTCTTTCCTACAGATCTAAACCAGGTCATTGTTTCCTCTCTCTTTTGTTTCCACATGCATCATGTATCAAAGACTCATGACATGTCAATGAAGAAGCTCATTCCGTGTATCTACTTGTGATTTGTGATGTTAGCTTTGGCTTTATTGACCTGAACTCAACAGCAAGCAAAAAAAGGTGTTGGAGCTCTCTTTTAAGACAAATCAATAGACTTTAAAAGAAACTGTCTTCTCCATTTTTAGAAGTACTTAAAAATAAAGCAGTTTTTTGAATTCCACCTCAATAAAGTACCACATGCACACAGCTAGTGGAGATATTTATTCCAATTATACCTGCTGAAATGCTCTCTCTGCTTGACGATCAGCATCTATAACTTGCTTCTCAAGCTGCTGCATCTGTAGATGTATAAAAACATACAGTTAAATGGCAAGGCCTTCTGCCTCTCATCAGAAAAATGTATTTTCATGGTCTGTTTTAAAAAAGGAAAGGACACGTGGTGGGCAGGAGCATAAAAATAAAAGGATAAACTGTGTGTCAGACTGGGAAAAGAATTCACCATCATGACTGTACTAAAACATTGTAAATACTCTTCAACAGAAAAAAAATATATACACCTTTTCTTCATGATTAATTATCTGGCTTCCATATGACACGCTGCTTCCTCACCCCTGCTGCCAAGAGTAGAAATTCCTTTGACAACAGTCCTGAAACTTTCCTCATGTCCTCCCAAAAGAGGCAAGAGTAGAGGGAACTTGGCTGCTAATCCTTCTGATGTTGACAAATTTAGTGTTTTGGACAAATATGCTACAAGGACTGTCTCAGACTTCTCCCCTGTTGCATGAAAAAAGGAAGGATGTGGCAAAAGGGACACTGTGGCCTCAGGTGCTCCACAGCAGCAGTGGATGAAGACAGAGACCATTTTCCATGGAGAAGTGCAGGTCACCTCTGAGAGGGAGAGACCCTGATTTCTTACTTCATAGTGATGCCTAATGAATCACAGGCTCAATCTTTGCCCAGGGCCTTGGAAAAACCCAGCATTTTACAGGATTTATTTCGTAGGCTTTCCCATCAATACCAAACAGAAGAGGCCAGAAAAATATACTTTGTTTACATTTTGTTACATTTTTTTAAGAACCCTCTAGTCTGATTTTACTGACTTTTTTAATAAAGTAAGCCCTGGTTTGAAGTAACACTTGAAAGTTCATAAGGTATTCTATGACTTAAGGACATGGTGGTTCACAGGAAATATCTAGATAATAGATCATCTGAGGAGAATGAAACATCAAATAATTAATATTTCCATACTCAGTATTCAGCTTGAAAATTGTTCTAAGAAAAGCATATGAGGGAAATAATGCAAATGAAACCCATTTATTCCTTCTTTAGTTTACTGCATGGTTTTAAAATAATCAGTTTCATCCTGTCCTGTTTGTACTCAATTTCTGGCATCTTTTAGTTTCTTTTTCACGCTCCATCTCTTTTTTTCTCTTCCCAATTATGCTGTTAATCACTTGAAACTTTAAAACCATATCCATACAAGGACAGAGTCATCATCTTCTATCAATCAAAAACTGAAAATGGAGAAAATGAGTTTCCACTAACAGAAAAAAAAAAAAAAAAAGCTGTGACTCACCTTCTAGTACTTTCTCATACAATACAAAACCCCAAAGTCTACATCCTAATAATACCACAACACACCACTGATACAATCCACATGGTTATGGTCAGGTCCCCAGTGAGCTGTTTTGCAAGAACACTTCTAAGGATATGATCTTCCCAGTCATTCATTTGCCAGATGGACAGGGAGATAAGCCTTCTTTGCTCCTCTCTGGTCACATGAATTTAATTTCATATTTAAATGATCTCATGTTAAGATTTTAACTTTGAGTTTCATTTTTAGAATTTTGACTTCTAAGGTTCCTTTCCATCTGTCTTTTTGGTTTTACATTCAAACAGAAGCTTGGTTTGCAAGACTCACTTTAGTATCATTTTTCAGTAATTTATTTTTTAGTGAGTTGGGATTCAGAAATTGAAGTTCTTTTCGAATATATGATCAGCTAACATTCCACTATAGTAAAGACACTGCTAAACATAGTGGAAGTGGTACTAATAATGAACTAATACTCTATAATGTTCTGATTCTATTAATATTATGACAGAAAACTATTATGACAGAAATTATAATATTATGACAGAAAACTTCAGATATTTATATTGTGAAATTCATTGATGAGTAGCAAGTTTTTCATCAACTTTCACAGGCAATTTGTAAATGCATGGCAGCAACTGGCAATTTATTTATGTCCCATAAGTTAAGGTCATTCCATCTGTAAGGCAGTATCAGAAATGTGACAGATTTAGTAAATGGAATTAAAACCTGAAAACATTGCTTGCCAAGTTCCCCCAGCTGCCACCAGCTCCAGCCTGGCTTACACCTGAAAAGAGCTGGTCTCTGCAGCAGCATCTCATGATCACTGAACCTACTGCTGCTCTTCTACACAACCATTTGAGGCCTGGAGACTCCAGTGCACTAAAGGCCCCCATTCCTTCCATGGCTGTGCACTGACACTGCACACTGCACCTCTTGCTAGGAATACACACTGTTGCACAGGACCAGGAACAGAATAATACGCTCATGTAGACTACTGGGACAAAGAATATGATTTGAATAAAGCTGTTGCTAAGATGAATGTAAAGCCAGGAGCCAAAGAAGCAGAGAGAATACTGCCAAGTGAAAGATCATTCAGAGATCATTGAGGGAAGAACACAGTTTATTTTTGCCTCTTTGATAGTTAACTATTTAAAGAAGGTGTGCTAAGAAGCTTTGTGCAGGCTCACAATATGGATATGTCAAATATGTTGTCAGCTTCCTGGCAACAACTAAATGTGAGATTTTATTTGCAAAATTTCTAAAGGGTCTTCAATTTCTTTCAGGAGACTCCTGTTGGAAAAAAGCAATCTATATTATTCCACAATGATCAAATATCATGGTTACCAAACAGGAACACTTCTGTTAAAATTAAAGTTTCCAGCGTTTCAGTGGTTTTGGTGCTGCATAATAATTATTGAGTCCTGATTTTCCCACTATTTAGAGTTTATATAGGTATGTTTTGCAGGGTCTACTGTAACAATAATGAAACTTTAAAAAAATGCTTTGAACTCATCAAGAATAAAATGCTGTGCTAAATCCACCTTACCCAAAGACTATGAAGGCCATTTCAGACCATGCATTGATAGCTTAAGATCCTCAAATAAAACTCTATAAAAAAATCCTTAACCTGAGGATGGATGTGGCAGGTAACAGCAGCCATATCCATGCTTAGAGGCAAATGTCAGATGCAGAACTCTCACCTGTGGCAGCATCCTGAATACTGACAACCAACTCTGACTTTATAAAGAATGTCATTAAAAAAAAGAAAGACCTGTTGAGCCAGATCTCTGTCCCAACCAACTTCCTTCTGTATACACCTCAGCAAATTGCCAGCATCACTGCATCAAAATGTTTTGTATCAGCTGTTAGGTGAGACATTGCTTGAATGAGCTACAGTCTGTAAAGGATCAACTGACATGAAGGTGGCTTCCCAGGAGAAACATGGAGGGCCATCATGTTATTGATAACATTGGGCATGTGAAATATATTTAAGCCTAATTTTCTATCATGTCCTAAATAAGGTAACTTGAAATAATGCCCCAGTTCAACAGACCTCTTGTAAGGAATTGTTCTTGTCACCCACATTGAATTGGTGCAAATTCAGTAAGAATTCAGAAATGTCCTGTCATAATCTATACTGATTTTTATTTTACAGTCTTAAATAGACAAAAAATAGATGCATATGGACTAAAGAACACAGATACAGAAGAACAGATGCTACTTTAACCTGCACTTTCTCCTCCTGTCTTTAAGTGAAAAATCCTCTTACAATTTCCAGAAAACAGATTAGTGCATGCTGCATCAATTACTGAATTATAGAAAACAGTTTCTATTGTTAGAAAGAGATTTGGTTTTAAACTTAGTAAGGAAATAACTACTCTACATCTGACACTCATCAAACTGAGCTATTTTTGTTCAAACAATGAACAGAGAAATGCCACATGTGGATAAATAGTGAATGCTTTGAAGAAACATGTCAGCAATAAAACCAGAGGTGTACTGCCTTGGAAGTTTGGACATTGAAGTACAACACACAGGCACTGGGAATTTTGTACAGTATAAAGGCAAATCATAAAGTGCTTCCTTTTCAAGGGTCACCTGAAAGTTTCTTGGCTGTATTCAGAAATGCTGACCATACATATTTTTGTGCAAGTAAAGAAATTTTCATTTAAGTAAAGGACATATTACTTAAATCAGCAAAGGGTATAAACTAAAAAGTTATCACTCACAAATTTCAAAAATATAACTTTTGTATGCATATATGTGTAGATAAACCTTCATTTCTATACATAGAGAGATCATTATTCCTGTAGTGTGTATTAGAGAGAAATTACAGCATTAAAATGATTACTTTCCTGTTACTTGAAATAGCTATTTAATAATTTTAAAGGGAACATTTTCTTTTAAAAATGAAAATTGTTGTAATTAGTTTCTTTTTGAAATCTAAAAAATGTTTGTTATGTATAGGAACAAACTCCAATTTTTTATTCAAGTCAATATTCAACATAATTTATCCCATTCATGTTTGAAATTTACATTATAATCAGTGCATAATACAGTGTCTCCTAACAACATAGTTGTATCACATAGACTTTTTGGAAATCTTTGTGAAATACATATAGGAAAAAATACAACCAATTATGAACAAAAAGAAAAGCATCACTTCTCTGTATGCCTTTCAAAGCATGTTGATAAGATCAAAGTGTTTAAAAAGGAAAAAAATGAGTTAAAACCTATTGTTTCTTAACAGTTTGTCTGTTGATGAAATGCAGAACTTCCAGTGATTTGAGAATGGTATGTTTAGAGTCTGTTGTTTTCCTTCGAATTTTCAAATCTTCATCATCTGAGAAAAAAGGCCAATCCATCTGTAGCTGAAAAATAATGTTTCCCATAAAAAAAAAACAGAAGAAAGCAGTAAATCTGTCCATTTTTAGATACAGTGAACTACCAGTTCTCACACCACATAGGACTTACCAAAACCAGAGACATGGGTATATGGTTGCTTCTATAAATAAAGAAATAGAAGAAGTAACTGAGGTATAAACACACCTACAACTGTCTTTCAAAGGTGCCAATAGATAAAAAGAGGTGATGAATACACACAGGCTGGCAACTAGAAGACACTGATGTTTTTCACATTGAGTAAGAAAGATTTTAGAACTGCCTTCTAATAGAAGCTACGAAGACAAAAGATCTGGGGAGGGGGGGTTTGTGTGTCTGTGATACTTGGTAAGTTTAAATAGTTTGAAGAATATGCCTGCCAGCTATTCCACAGCTCTACATCTGACCAAGATTTCCCCTTTTGATTCTATATTCCTGTGTTTTGGCCCAAATATTTGTACAAATCTCTGCATTTTCAGAAGAAAAGTTAGTACTTCTTAAAAGCAAGTAACCTGCTTCTCAGTGGCTTTGATGACAACCAGTTTTCATGTTTTACAATGTGCTGTGTCCAACCATATAAAGCCTTGCACATATTTTTAGTTAAAAGCAATGGTAAAACTGTTTTGTGAAAAGAGTAAGCATGACTTACTCTTTTCACAAAAAGCTCTCTCTTCTAGTGGTTTGAGTTAGGAAAATTCCTCCTAGTTCTGTTACTCATTTATTAAAAAGCTGACTAGGTATGTTCCATCCATATTTTCTAACATTATTCCTTCTGCCTTGACATTTCTCTTCTATGTATTATGTCCTCTCTACAAGAACAGTGGTAGATCTTTATAAGCTACAACAAACTTTAAAATATGACCTGACTAATTAAGCCATATAGACAAAACACCTAAAGAAAAGAGATGTAAAATAAATATACTAACACTGCTTAGGAAAATAAACAAGAAGATAATTTGTAAAGAAGGAATAAACACATGCATTTGGGGTGGAATACTTTGCTTCTTTATTGGCTGATGTATTCCCAAAGGGAATACAATACTTAGAAAGACTTGTCTTTAATAGAATAGTTTTGCATTTACTTATTAGTGGAAATGCATTTTGTTATATAATCTAGGAAGTGATACTTCAGACCTACCTTTATTTATAAAATTAAATATCCCTTCAGTGAAAAATGGATATTTTGGCACAATAGCTTTTCCCTAGAATGAAACCTATAAAAATATTACTCAGTTTTTTTGTCCTCAAAAGGAAGGATAATAATTTCAGAAAGTAACTGCTTTTTGTCACAGACCTTCCCGAAAGGGCTAATGCTAAAGGCTATGTCTCAATGGGGCTCAAAGGGGTTTTTATTTTCCTACATAAAAATAAAAACCAACTTCAGATAAAGAATTAGTCACCTGGCTTAAACTCAAATAGCTACATCCTTGTATTTCCCTCAGATCCCGCTTGAATCCTCATCTAGGTTCTGACTAGTGCAACACAACTTAGGCTCACAACCCAGCAGATTGCAAGCTGACACTTTCCAGTCCCCAACCATGGTGTTCCTTCTCCAATCTTCTTCATTTTTAATACCAATTAACAGGTAAAAGGCTACAATTCTTCTCATGAGCAAAGCACTGTCAACCATTCTTCTGAAAATCTGCCATCTAAGCAATTCCTTTTTATTTTGTCTTTCTTTGTCCCACGAATGTATGAGGTATAAAATCAATTTGATTCTTTGATGTCAAAGTTACATCTATGTGTGCACACACCACAAATAGACACTTCTGCAGGTGACCAGCAGTTCTACAATCTGCATGTGAACCACAGTCATGTTCACCTCTAACCCCAGAGCAGTCTGGTACTGCTCTCCTAGGTAGGAAAAAGTCTCTTCTTAATTGCAAGCCTCTCTTACTTCTCATTTTTAGAAATTCACCTCATTCCTATGAACTGTGCTTAGCACAAAAGCCCTTCCTTAGAACAAAATGAAACCTCCAAAATTATCCATCTCTATTTGCTCAGCTTCCAAAATAAAAAAAGGTTCAAATTTTCTATTGCTCTCCTTGATGAGACCAGTTTTACTACTGAGTTATTTTACTTCTTTCAAGTTCTTTTCAATCCTGAAAAGAGATTTTAAGACTTAGCTCAAAAGATTTTCTAGTGGTCATTAAATGAGTGAAAAGTATAGATGAAAAAACAATCTTTCACATCTCAGTTGAGTTCATGGTAGTAAAATTAATGATTTCTTTGGGAAACTATATAACTTAAAAATATAAACCAGAAAACCCCAGAGAGGGAACTCTTCTAGACTTGGTAGTCTAGGACAGCTGCCAGCAAACATACAGATTTAAAAATGTTTAATTCAGCAGTGGGATTTGAGGAGGCAGTGTAGTGAAGGACAATTAGTATCATGTAATGCTGTCTCAGTAACTCTGCTTTTCCCAATGTCAGTCACAGAACTTTCCCAAACCTGGTAGAACACTAGGAAATTCCCTCTTTCTAGCAGTCATCTTTCCCAACTCAGATCTTGTCTTGATAGTTAAGTTGCAGAGAGCCTATCAAACACAAATTAGGAAGATGGCCACTCCAAGCACAGACGTTATCACAGCATTCAAAATCTTGAAAGGAAAGAAGATACTGTTCAGTGAGAGGGAAGAAGGTACCAAAGCACTTTGGCAGGCAAGGAAAAAGAATTCTCATGTAGTGCTTAACGTGAAAAAGACAAACATATATCAAGAACTGGTTGTTCATCTGCTTTGTTTCGTACTGATCCCTGTACTGCAACTGTGGAAATTCTGCTACCTGTGTCTCACTGTATTGTGGCTTTTGATTAGAGCCACAACGTGAGAGGCCACCTGAAACAGGACATGCCACCACCTGAGAGGGGATGGCTTGAGAAACAAAGGCACCACTCACAGACAACATGACTCAAACCGAATTTATTCATGACATTCAAGTGTATAGGACACTTTGGAAACCCATGGTAAAAGAGCAAGACAACAGGCATTTAAAGCAAGAAAGTACATTCCCAGGGAATGAAAATTAAATGAGCAAAAAAAGTTCTCACCATCAAAAAAGGAGAAAAAAAATTTGTAGCTCCTTTAGGTGAAATGCTAAACAAGTATTAGATTGGCTGAGGACCCACTATCACTGTTTCCACAACTTTCATCAACTTCCCCATCTCAGGTGGGCTGGAACAGAAGTGAATACCACCAGAGAGGAAATATTAATCCTCTGGCCTCACAGCAAAGGCTGTGCTCTTCATGCAATCACTCAGCCACACCTCTACAAGAACAACTAATTTATTGCTTCCTGAGTTCTCTCTTTGGTTTATTTTTTTTTTTTTTTGGTTTTTTTTTTTCCATTTTCAACCTCCTTAGAAAGAATGTAGTTTTAAGATCTACAAAAACAAGAAAAAAACCCCAACCCTCTGCCATTTTAAAAAGGCATAGCATAAACTTAATAATAGACAAGGGATATAAATGAAACTATAAGAAACATGTTGGTATTAAAAAGGTGTAAACAAACCTACTACTCTATTAATATAAACTTTCATTCTCCTTAACTCTCATTGCTTTCTCCTATTTTTACCTTCCTACTTGCAACTGAATTATTCCATACAATGAGAAAATTTTTAAGGACAACTAAATACTGAAACATAACCTTCATCTGAATAACTTTTGTTCAGTTGTATTCTGCTCCCCTTTACCCTTCTTAATCCTTTGATTCAAATGGAAATACTCATTTATGCTTTTTTACAATTTTTATATTGGCAATCACTGAGTAAGTTCAGTGTGTTTCTGACTTTTCCTCCAAAAACATTAAATATAAAATTGCCATGCCAGAAATAACAAAACAGACTGCATCTGCTTCATTTTCAAATGTCAAATGACATACCATAAAAATAGGACTGTGAAAGAAATAAAAATACAGTGGGACATGGATTTAGTTGCTGGTTTGTAAGACAAAGTCCAAAATATGTTATGCTTTGGAACATACTGAAAATAGTATTTAGCCTAAAACTTGATTATCATTCAATTTCTTAATCTGTTCAGAAAGTATAACTACTACTACATTTGTGATGTACACGCTCATTGCCAGCTGAGTGTGTATACAGATAATACCCAAATAGAAGGTTAAAACAATGTACACATGAAAAGAATTCTCTCACACAATTATTTCTATTTGTTGAAAACCACTTAAAGCATAACATAATGACCCTCAACACTGCAGGAAACAAACATGGAGACATTCTTAGGAAGGTTGAGTATTACTGGACAGCCCATAATGCAGTGTTTGGGTTAGTGCCATATTCAGTCCTTATGGGGTCTGATGAAATTCAGTGGAGGCTGCCCAAGTGGGAATTTAACACAGCTATGTAGTTCTCCTACTAAAATGATTTTATAGTGGTAGGAAGAACATCAACCTTATATCTTATGTTGCATGCCTATTCTAAGTGAAAAATGCAGTTACTGTTAAAAGAGTGAAGGTCACCAACTTTTCCTGTGACTTGAAATGCCAGCTGGAAGCTAAACTTGCCCTAGAAACATGTAATCTTTTACTCAACAAAGGGTTTTTTTGTAACCTCTTCACATACCTAAGACTCAAGCTGCATTAAAATACAGGCTGCTGCTTAAAGCTCAGTTTCACAGCCATCCTAAATTTGGCATACTAGGATACTTTCTAACATCATTCCTTAAATTCTTGTAAAGACCTCTCCCACTTAGACCAGCAGCTTCTGCTTAAAACTCCAACAAGGTCCCTTTCTTTGCATGTTAGATTTATAAATATAGACTCTACTTGGCAAAATGAAAAAATATTTAAAACAAATAAACAACAGGGAATGGATTAAATTTTCTGAAAACACTGTATATTCCCTTGCTTCTCTCTCTTCTCCTCAAGTTCAGTAAAAAAATTAAGCCCTGGTAGCTGTACTGCTGCAACACATTTACAATGCAAATTTCTCAAACTCCTCAACTGAGTTTCAAGGATGACTACTTCCTAAACTTACAGAATACAATAAATAGTCTCTTTTTCGGAATCATAGAACATCTGTTAGAATAATATACTCAAGACTTTTCATGTTAATTCTTCATTTATTTGCAGTGGCACTGTTAAATAAAATAACTTTGCAAAGGTATTTGATTTCTAGTGTATAAGAAAAGTACCTCAATTAATCCAGCCTGAATACATTTACGGGCTCACACAGATCATAAACAAATATTGGAAATGGCTAGATTAAAGACATCCCTTATTTAAATCTGATTCTACACTAAGTTGTACAACAAGTATATAAGGGGAAGAACCCAATGGCAGTTTCTGGCAAGTCATACACATAGAGGTAATAAGATGTAAACTCTGTTCCTTTTTAAGAGATACCTCTCAAACACAGGCAGAGGAGGAAGGCTGGAGAATTACCACCAATCCATTTCTCATATCTTCCTGCCCAGACTCCCTGTTTTTGTCACAGTATCATTCTTACTCTGTTTTCTACAACAATTACATAGTATAATACCCACAGGGTTTTACGTCTGTCACACCATGGTGCTGTGATTCTGTTGCTGTGTTGAAGTGGAACACTGTCTGCTGCTATTGTTCAATGTTTCAGTACACATTTCATAGTGTAGAGATGATTGTAAACAAAACCACAAATAAAGGCCTGTGCTAATCAAAGTAAGAGTGAGAATTATTTCTGAACTTTGCCAATGTGATTCATTCTGTAACAAGTAACAAATCCAGAAAGCGTCTATAAAGCCTGATATTAGCCGCATTATTCTTTTGTCATGAGTATCAGGATGACCATCCACTACTGGCCAATTGGGTCTTCATTACTCACTTTACTATTTACCAAATATATTTTTGAGTAACAATTCCATGCAGTTCAATTTCAAACGAGTGTGACTGTATCTTTCCTTTAACCAATGCTGAGAACTGTCTGTATAATTTCAAAAATTAAAATGTGAAAAAATAACTACCGAGTTATTGGCAAATGAAACCAACTCAGAAATTCATCCAAAGACTTTATTGCCAATTTTGAAAATGGTTGCTTTTGAATTGTGCCAAATTGCTAAATTTGCAGATGAATATGATCAAATTTTATTAAGCTGTGACCAGACTTTGATACATGTCCCAACTGAATTCCAGTTTGTGAATGAAAGATTCATATTAAAAACAGTGTCACAGTAAGGAGAAGGCTCATTTTGCATGAAGTCTTGTAATGCTCAGCTCTGGAGAATATGTTGAATTACTCCAACTGAATACTGTTGGACCTGTGGTCTTCAACAGAAAATGTTTCTCCCATAAAACTCCTGTCGCCACTTTGCTTTTTCTAAAATTTCTGAGAAAGGTAAGACAAACTAAAATAGGAGAGCTGTAATATAACAAATTTGGAAGTTTTAAAATCAATTTCAGAGTCATATTTCTCACAAATGAGAGAATAATTTGCCTTTGAATACTTATTTTGAACACAGTGCTGAAGACTTGTGGTTTATTCCATCTTTAATCCAGAGTAAGCTCTATTTGGAGTTTTTAATGTCAGTATTTGAAATTATATGATTATGCATACATTGCTATTAATTTAAGAGGGTATTTCTAGCAGTTAAGAGCCTGTAAATGCAAACCGTAAAAGAACAAAGTGAAAAGTCAAATAGCAACTATTTGTATTTCTAAAATCTTTTAAAAAACTTATATAGTTTTGTGAAGTGCTGTTCATGAATCTTAACTTTTTGGTTTCCAAAACTACAATCAGCAGCAGCCACATAAAACTTGGTAGTCATGGCTGCTAGAAGGTTGCCAGGAAGGTCATGTCCAGTGTTTAACCACTTTCCATCCTGAAATGCAGCGATCCAGATGGGGTAAAGTGACAGAACAGATATCTCTGACCTAACAGCTCTGACTACGTAAGCATCCAGTGACCTGCTGAGTGTTAACTACAATGAAAGGAACAGGTAGTTTTCCTTCCTCACTTCTTTTTAATTCTTAAATGAAATTTCAAAGGATGGCTTTTGCACAGTTCATTATTTTTCCCAAATATTCTGCAATACGTCTTCAATGTTTGTTTGCCATACAAAAAAATTGCAGGATTAGGAAAAATTTAAGAGTTTTCAACTACACTGCTCTCCACCAGCAATATTTTTAGTTATGTGAAAGCAAAACTATTTGGAGTACTAACTATAAGAATACTATTTCAGTAGAACTTGGTATTATGAAAAAAGTTTTTTATTAGAAGTTGTTTTATACTGCTGTAAATTTTCATGCCTACTTAATGAAAAGAAATCTAAAATAGAAAATATTAATTTTCTTTATTCCATTTTTTTTTTCCATCTCAAATTGAGGTTGGGTGCCTCCATAGAACAAATAAGACCATGAATTGATAAAATTAATAGTAATAAATTGCCAAATTTTATTCAGTCAAGAACTGGATGACATAATTGAACCGACTATTGATCTCTAAGTCTGATGTCAGTAGTAAGCAAATTAGTGGAAAACGTAACAGCAAAATTAGAGTGCATGTGGATAAGTATTGTAGGTAAAGAAGGAGTTAAAGTGGCCCTTAAAAAGAGAGGTGTTTGCCTACAAAGCTAACGAAATTTTGAGGGCATCACCAAGGCTGAAGATAGGGAGGGTCTGGTTATTGCTATTATTTGAACTTTGCAAAGTGTTTCAAGAAAATAAAAAGCCACAGGGTAAGAGGGAATGTCCCTCCATGAATTACCAAAAAGGCTCAATATAAATAGTACATTATTGGTTACTTCCTCCAGTGCCCAGCAGCTGTCAGGGGAGACCTGCAGAGATCTCTTGAGGGCTCACTGCTGTTCAAGGGAGACATTTGGTAACAGACACTGAACAGTGAAGTGACGACGTTTTTGGTGGTATTTTGTTACTCAGGATAAGAGAAGCCTTCTGACAAGCAAGATTTACACACAGGTCCTTAAAAGATTTAGTGGGCAGTCAATAAAAAACCAGATGACACATAACCTAGAGATCTAAAGGACTTTGAGTAAGATCCTGGAATTAAGATAGGTATCTCCATGGAAACATACTCAATTGTTAATTTCAATTTAGCTGTCAAAGAAAACAATGTTAAGCATTAGTAGGAAAGGACTGGAACACATCTGGAACTTTGTACATCATCCAGAGTTCTTTGTAAATGCAAAAATATCTGTTTCTTCCTGCTTTGATACTATTTAGCTCTTGCCCCCACCAAAATATGGTGGGAATGATTCACAGAGGACTAAATGTGCAGATCAAATGTATTTATGGCTTCAGAGGGAGAAAGAATAAATTCACAAAAGAGAACCATTAACTTCCATGTAAAAAATTAATGCATTTTCACTGACATACTATCAGGTTATCTGAATTTTATTTTTCTTTATGGGAAGAAATTGATGGAAAATTTAGCACATAGAAGAGTTACTAAAAAAAATAAATTTAAAATTCACTGGAGTGAGTCTTAATGATGACAGAGTTCCAATAAATCTCTATCATCTTTTGTCTCTTGTACTCTTTTAATTGCCTTGTTCTGTCAAAGTATTACCAGGCAGATAAAATGGTGGAGGTTTTATATTTCAGATATGGGCTCAACTACAATTGGCTGTTGAGATACACATATTTGAATGTGCCAAGTGAAATGTTTCTCTATTGAAAAATAAAGGAAATATTTAAACAATATTTTTCAATTTATATTATACAAATTAAATAATACTTTTTAATTTTCAAATTAAATAATACTTTTCAAAATTCTGGATCCATAGACTCAGATTATGAGCCATAGTTGGATATGTCTTCTTATAAGAAGAATTCTGGTAAATTATATGATTCATTAAAGAATAATGGGGAAAATAATACTTCTGGATTTTCTCCATAACGATTTCTGTGTCTTAAATCACATCTCAAATACTTAATAAATGTATTAAATATTAACTTCAGTGTTGTAAAAGGGATTACTGGATACATATTTTTTCTGCAGGAGAGTTGCCAGTGTGACTTACTTGAAAATGAACATTTCTTGCTGGCAATTCTGATGTGTAAAATTCTTACACAGCATTAAAACGTACATGGTTTCCATATATTTTGTTGTAAAAGGCTATTTTCCCCCTTCTTAAAAAATCTCAGTTCTTGTAATCTCAAACCATGACTTGTGATCGACCCCCAGAATAAAATAAAATAATTTATACATCATTAAAATTCATCCCATGCGACCTACCTTCTCTGCTAACAGCTCTCTGATCTTGCTTGCCTGGAGACGAAATTTCATTAACTGTGACTCCAAAGTTAAACATCTTTCCTTCCAGTTTACAGTACCTTCTGGCTCTGAAAGTTCAGCCATATTTATGCTGGAAAAAGAAAGGGAAAAAATCCCCATGTCAAATTCAGTCTGTATTTAATGACTGACTTTATTTTAATATGCATACTAACCTATTTTATATAAATCTCAAGAATGCCCCCAAATTTTCTACAAGTAGAGTTTCATAAAACATGGTAAAAGTATGTTAGTTTTCTGAGGCCCTTATCATAACTATCAAATTCTGAAATCTGTGTTGATAATATTTCTAGGTTTATGGTATTTTAGTTTCTTCAATTATCCTGTGGCTGCAATTATTTTTCCTTGATAAGCAGAGACACATCTCACATTTTAATCTTCAGTTACTGCATCTATCCTTTTTTACTCAGTAGAGTCTTGTTGGGAACTGAGCTTTTACTTAGCAAATGCCTTACATAGGTGTAACTGCCTGTGCGTTAGTAGCACATTTGGTTTTATGCAAGTTTAATGTTTGGCTGACCATTCTTTTGAAAGTCTTTTAAAATTCTGCTTAATCAAACTGCCTGTAAAATTCAATATCCTTAACGAGACGGAAGGGGGAGTTTTTTATTCCAAATGTAATGGTGGGTGAGCAAATGGTCTCTAATGGACCCCCCACGTGAAAAACAATCTTTTTGCAGATCTCAGGACATCCTGGTTCAGGTATGTTCAGTCTCAAATCTGTGCTTTTATCCACATTTAACTGCTCGTGCCTTCTGGAAATTAGCCTCAGTGCCCTTCTGGACAAGCATTTCTGGAAAAATTACTCAGGATGAGAGCTGGCTCATCATGGTTTGAGTCTGAGAAGCCAAGAAAATCATCTGTGTGTAAGCAGAAGGACTGGGCTGTGTTGTATTCCAAATATCTGTAGACAGTTTAATAGAGTAAGTGGATGGCTGAATGTAACCATTCAGTCCAAGCTTGCTAAGTAAAGGCCTGGCCTTTGCAGGGTTCTGGACACTTTGGTTTGGCTTTGAAAATAAAGCCTGAATAGCTCCTAAGTATCCAATTTATCTCAAAAATAATAAACATGTAAAAAACCCCAATCAGTGGAAGGCTGCTAGAAGATCACAACAAAGAAGAAAACTACAAGTCATAAGGCTATATTGCACATTTGTCACCTCAACAGCAGGACACTGACGAGGAAAGGCAGGCAGCCACTGCTTTCAGTGTGATGGAGGAGGCTGATACAGGGAGGACTATGGCTAATACAGATCTCCACACTGCAAGTCCTGACACAGTTGGCATGGATGAATAAGTGACACCACTGAAGCCCCCTCCCAAGATTATCCCAGGCCTCCAGAAGCCCAGCTTCAAGCACTTCCCTTCCTCCCTGCATCGGAAGAGGCAGCCCCACTTAAAACTCCTCAGCTGGAGACAAAAGGCATATAAATTTATCTTCTCCGTTGCTTTTGACAACAGGAAGAAAAAAGGAAAAGCACCACAAGACAGATCAAAGTCATGATTCCAAAAAGCCAGATTTGAAAAAGTCCTTCACTTTTCTTTGCTACAATAATATTTTCTATTCCTCTTCTAAATTTTCATGTCTAATGGGATTCTCAAGTTCATTTTAACTAAACAGGTGAAAAACTCTGGCTCAAAATCTTCTTTCCTTTCTCATACTCTAAATTCCTTGTTTCTTTCATTCCTTACCTTAACTTAGAAGGAAAACTAGGAAAGAAAAACTGAGGATTGTTTCACCACAATCACTTGTCTGAAGATAACTGCTCCATTTTTCGCTCTTTCTTCCTTTGGTCCTGCAGGCTGGGATTCAAGCTGCTAAGCCAGAGGTTACAACTATCCTTTTCCAGGAATCTCCCACTCAGGAATCCCCATGGAATCACTAGGATTTAAATACATTATTAAAATAGTTTCCTAAGCCGATCCTACAACACCTGCATTCTCAACACAAGCATTTCACTCCTAGGTGGCTGAGACACCTCTGGTGTCTTCTGCCATTCTCCTTTTAAGCTTAGCAGAAAATTCCCTGGGCTGTCAGGGAAGCAAGCTGCTCATTGTTGTTCTGTCTCTAGTCCATGCTCGTCTCTGCTTGTCCAGAACTCCCCTGTTCAAGGGGGGAAGGTGGCACTGCCAAGCAGCAGCTTCTCCTATTTTGGAGGGAAGAAGTTTCAGCTGCAGATTTATCTGAATTCTGCTCTCCTAAGTAACGAGGAGTGGCAACATACTATTAGACTATTTAGGATATTTTAGGTTTTTCCTTTTGAACTAATTGCATAAAACAGAAATGAACGAGACCAACATCTGGTTAACAGTGGGATATTTCAGTGTTTGTGGCAGTGAAAACACAAACAGGTCAAGCAATGAAAGAATTCTTGCTTTTCTGTAGGGCGCAATATTACAGGGTGGAGTTAAAAATGTTTGTCTTTCAACAGACAAAACATTTGAGTAGATGGATTTCTGGCAGTGAACAGTGTGTCCAGCCAAGTAGTTTCTCAATGTCCAAACTCATTAATATTCCACTGCACAAACATTATGGATAAAAAGATTGAAAATAACTTTATTGTGGGTAGTTTTCTGGAAATTGTAATATTTTATTTTGTATTTTCCAACAAGCCAATTGGTTCTGGAAATATTTACAGGCACATAATACACTGTTTACAATTGCAGAGTGAATGATTTTACTTAGAATCAATGACTTCCTGTTTCTTGTCTGATTCCCCAAGGGAGGATAAAAATGAGTTCATCTTCTCTTGGCTTAATAGAGTACTCTGAATCAGCACTCCAACCTACACACAGTCCGCCCCTTCTTCCTGCTCCAGTTCCCACCGCAAAGCCCTCCGTTTCCCCTGAGTCTTAAAAAGTTAAATCTTTTGAAAAGTAAACTAAAAAAGCGCACATTAAAGCCTTAAGTTCTAATTATGTCATCAAAAATTAATTGAGACAAGTTTGACAAGTCTGGAAAGATTAAATTTGTCTTTTTCAGTTTTTAAGTTTATAAACCTCTTTCTAGGCTTCAAGAAGTCAGAATGTCACATTCTTCCCCAAAGGGATTGATATAATTTCCTTTTCTTTGCTGTCTGCTTGGAAATTATCAAAATACATTTCAGGGGGGAGGGAACAATGTTCTACCTTTTTGAAGTGTGTTTAAAAAATTTACATATTCCTTATCACACTGTCAGTGTTTTCCTCTGTTTTTAACAAAATGCAGTGTTTAACTAAATGCTTCACATTCTGTCCATATGTTCTGGATGTCCTTTCTCTGCTGGATAAAGTTTGGAAAGTTCTTCTGTTTCAACAGGCGTGGGTTTGTGCAGTCCATAGTGGATTCCTTTCACCGTCCTAAAATGTTTACTGGCCTAAATGCATTTGGGCCATACCTCTTGAATTTCAAGTCCCTTTCTTCCATCTTTTTACCCAAACTCAGCACTTATAAATATTTTTGGTGCCATAAAGATTGGACGGGAGAAGGGAAATGATGAGACACAAAGTGGACCTCTGTAGGAATCAAGGAAGTTATTCTCAGGTTTGTTGCTGGCCAAGGCCCTTACTCACCTCCAAACACTGGTAACTTTATTTTCCATTTGACTCATTTTGCGTAATTCTATGCTCAAACAAACTGTTGCCTGCGCTATTTAAAACTTCAAAATCTGATTTACGAATGCTCTTTCTGCTGCTTCCTAGGTATTGATGAGGTTGCTCCCGTGAAGTGATGCAGTCACTCAGTGCTCGCCCACTCCAGCCCCGGGCACACATCCCCGCAACTCCCCGATTTCAGGGGCCAGGCTGCCCCCTCCCAGCTCCTCGCTGCCTGCTCGGCTTCCAGTTCAAATGCGTGCAGCAAACAAGATTAAAGCACGCGACATCATTTTATATCCTTTTCTTGAGGACAGCAATTTTTAAGTCGCAGTGTGACGCCACATTACGTACCAATTTAATTTCTTGAAATTCTGAAAGCTAACCGTGTAGGTATCTCAAAAGTATCATAATTTAGCACGTTTGTTTGGGAGTTCTGTTCTCTCTCTTCTCTATTTGGGAGGACGGCAGGGATGCGGCAGCTGCACTGCCAACGGGACGAGAGGAGCCTGAACCTTACGGGACCCTACGGGACCTTACGGGACCTCAGGCACGCCAGTCCCCAGCCGCGGGGGACACCGCCTGGGGACAGCCCGGGGTCCTGCCGTGACCCGACACCCCGCGGCGATCTGACACAGCATCACCCTCCGCCACCCGCCGCCCGCCGGTGTCACCCGGGGGGCACCGCGCCGCCTGTCCCGCCGCCGGGAGCGACACCCCTCCGGGAAGGGCCGGGGGCCGGCCAGGGCGCGGCCCCGCTCGCGAAGGGAGGGAAGGGGGCAAGGAAAGGGAGGTCAGACCTGGCCGGCCGTGGCTCGCCGCGCCGGGCGCCGTCCGGGCTGTGGGCGCTGCCCGCGCCCCTCGGCGCCCGCCCCACCATCCCCGCGG
>VZUI01045815.1:0-16217 GCA_013401135.1 Cettia cetti | reverse complement strand
AGGGGGGGAAGTGCTGCGGGGAAAGGCCGCCGCCGCCAGACACAACAATCTCACGATCTGGGATACAGAGGCACCGTCAACCCAGGACAGGAGTGCTGCTCTGTCAGTTTCATTTACACCATAAATACGCTGTGATTGCAACTCTTCCTGTTAAGCCCCTTGTTCTTGCATTATACAGAAAAGTTGTGCAAGCCATGGGTCTAATTTTTAAATTTATCATTTTTAATTCTAATTTTAAATATTACTTTGTTTATATTAGTGCAAATTAAGTCCCATTCAGTTTTCCATATGCTGCTGAGTAAATCATGGAATGCGATTTTTATGGATGTCTAAATTTTGTCTGTTGTATATGTCTGTTTTAATTTAGACCTTTGTTACATTTGAAGTTCTGAAAAAAGTTACATATTTGCTCAACTTTCAGCTTTAGCAAAAAAAGGTATCTGGTACTGTGACCAAATTTTAGGTGGAAGAACTTAAAATGTTAACCGGGAAAGCACAATTCTAATCTTTTTCTGCACCGTCTTGGAGTTGAATTGAAGAGGTTTCAATGTTAGAGTGGTATCAAAGAAAACTAGCTTTGTTATAGCTGCTACATAATTCTTTGAGCTGCCAATTTTAATAAGCTCTTTTCTTAAAGTTAAATAAATTGCATGTCTGGGAAAAACTACAAATCTCTTACATCACCTATCTCGTATGAAAGTTGAACAAGTCAGAGTCCGTGTAACAACATTTTTCTCCCATGAATAAATATGACCTCTCTCATTTAAAAAAACCCAGCATACTGAGATTTTACTGGAAACTTGTCAGTCTTCTCAGAGCTTTTTAAAGGAAAATCATTGCTGAGGCTGCTGAAGCACCCATCGCCATGTGAATCTGTCATCTGGTTCTATCATTGCCTCTTTAAATGATATCACTGACAGGTCTGTGTCCTTTTCTCCTTATGGATGCTAGCTGGAGTCAGGCAGAGTGTCCCAGAGCACTTCAGATACTACAGCATTCCTGAGAGAAAATACCAAATCAGAACACCTTCTCCTTCTATACCAGTACACACATTTAGAATATAAAATGTTCTTCCTAGTTTTCCTTTCATTGCTTACTCATATTTATTAATAACGGTGTAAATTTCATTCTCTTTTCAAGTAAGCTTACATAAAATGAATGAATACATGTCTCTTTCAAGTAATTTGGTTTATTGCAGATATTACACAATTTCTTTCCTTTTTTTTGTTTGTTTCATGTGTTCTTTTTGAGACCATTTGGGCTAAAAACTGTGAGGTTTTGTTCCTTGACTTGTGAATATTTACAGTGTAGAAAAGGTAAACTGCTCCTTCTTTAAGTATAATTTTAATTTCATTAAGGTCATTGATGACCCAAAAAGTCAAAAGAAAATTTGTCATCATCTGCAATAGAGAAAAAATATTCATACTTTCTGATAATGCAAGAAAGGATAAACACTACTTGGAGTGCAGTTGAAACAAAGGTAGAAAAGATACAGCTTCCAAAATAGATATTTAACCAAGTTAATCTGTGGATTCTTAAGGATAACTAATTAAAGGATTGTTAAAAATTAAATGAGACCCAGCATCTTAATACAATTACTTAAAACTAGCATTTAAGATTCAAATAGATATGGTATTGGTAATGAGTGATTATTATTCACTCTATGATGAGAGTTGCAGGTTTCAATAGCTCAAATCCAGAGTAATTCAGAAATAACAGTATTAACAAAGGACGGCACAGTGCAAGCAACAAAATATCTTTGTCATGCTGTGGTCCTGCACCAGCTTACTCATTTTTTTTTTAAAACAACTATGTGCAAATTTAAGTATGTGCTTGTGTAATGGAAGGATATCATCTGAAGTTTTTGAAGGATTGATCTAAACCTCAGGTTGTCCTATTCATTGTTTCAGAAGTGAATCATCACATTCCAATTTATGCCCTATAGCTGACCTTTTTGTAAGAGTGTAAACATGAAATCTAGCCACATGCAGTTTTTAGGGTGCCAATCTTGTCAATCTTCATCACGGAAGTATCTTGAGGAAGGGTGCTTCAAAACTTTGCAGGCTACTGGCCTCTTTTGCTTGTCTTTCCCTGGACAAGTACAGAGAATCTCTGCAGGCTTCTCAAAATCTGTTTACACCTTGCTCATACAGATCTTCACTGCAATGCTATGGATAGTCCTCATAATAAAATACAAGAAGAGCTTTCAGAATCATTCCAGGAGATCAATGCTGGTTGTATCTTTAATGCTACTGGAAGATCAGTGGGTAAAGACGAGATAAACCAAAACTAGAAATTCATATTTCCAGTGTTTAAAAAAAAAGGGGGATTACACTCTCCTCCAAAAGCAATGGTGTTTTTAGATGTTCTCTTTCAGTGTAAATTACACAAGACACAAAAGTTGTACATTTGATTGTCAATATTATTCGCTAGCAGTAAGCTCTATGTATGTTTCACCTAAGTTTGAGTTTTCACAATATTGTACTGTTTCACACATATTAAAAACCCCACCCCTCTGTTTATTTTACAGTGCTCTGCTAGTTCCTTCTTCATAAATTGACTGCACTTATGGTGAAATAAAGGTCACACCATTACTAAATTAGAATTGTAAGTAAAATTTATGAGAACTTGGTGGGAGTGCAGGGTAAGTTAACTCCATTCAGCCAGAAAAGACAATCTTATTGTGAACAGTAAAGCTGTTTTATTGCAAGGTATGCTGCAAAAATCTTGCACATTTTTCTACCATAATGAAAGGTTTTGACAAAATCCAGAATTTCTGTGGCAGTTCAGTCCTCCAATCTCATTTGGTCGTAGATTTTATTTTTTCAGGCAGTTTTCTCAAGAAAATTTTCCTAGGCTTTCAGACTTTACAACAATTATGTATAAAAACAATCCTTCACTGAGCTATTATCTCCACTGTTACTTTTGTTTGGATAAAGACATAATGTAACAAAGGAAAAAACCAATAATTATTCTCTCCCTGGAGTTCATATTTACTCAGAATGTCTTAAGCAAAATAATTCCCAAATATTTTCATATGCATATTTTCTCTTGCATTTACTAATAGTTTTTCTCATTCTTTCCTATTGCTTAGATTTTTGATGTATTTTGTAAATATCTCCGATTATTTTGGGGTAACATCACTCAAGAGGTCCAGTGGTTGCAATTTACCTTGATAGAAAGAAAGTTTAAATATTTAATTGGCAATTTAATTTAACTTTCCCCCATTTCAAACAACTCTTAAAAATGCTTGAAAACAAATCTTATGAGACCACAGGAGTAGCACCTGTAGAGTAATTACAAGAAAGCTATCATGGAGAAATGAATTTTAGAGTGCATATGAAGTGAAATTTGCAGTGCATATTCCAAGCCCCAGAAGGCCTAAATGGAATACACAGCTGCCATTTAATTAAGAAACAGAGACTTGAAATGCAGCATATGAGTATGGCTTTCAATGAGCTATTCCAGTAGATGTTTATACTTAAATGGTGGAGCTTGTGAAACGAGCTGAGTACTGAAACTGAGGGCAGAGTTTCTATTAGCAAAATAATAATAAAAAAGTATTCTAAAAGGTTAATATCTTTATAGAAACTGCGCACAGTCACTCAAAACCACTAAGAAAAATAAACAGTATTCACATTTTAGGGCATTTGATGCTGTCTTCTCCAGACTGAGGTATGATTTCTTGAGTTTTCTAGATGTTTATATTGCTCCAATGTACAAGATAGATTGTCTATACCTAACAATAAAACTAGAAAAAGTTGCATCATGGATGTATATAAATACAGAGTAAAGAATACTTTCTTTTTTTCTCCCCTAAAAAGATAGGAATAAAATTGAAATATTTTGCAAAGGATAGATAGACATCTCTCTAGGGTAGAAGTCATTGAAAACAACAACCAAAACGAATCAACATTCAGTTCCACTGGCTTTTAATGTTTATTTTTAATATTGCAAACTAGTTCCATAATGCAATTTTGAATATATAAAGTAAGTAACATTTCTGTGAGAGAGAACAGGGAGTTTTGACCTTAAATATCCATCAAAAAGCATAATAAATTAAAATATTTGATTGGTTATTGATCTACTATTTCTCTCCTTTGGAATAACAGACTTCCTCTTCAATATTTTGGACAGCCTAACAGTGTGATTTTTTACTTTAAAGATAAGGTGTATTTTCAGACACTGAGCTATGCAAATTTGCTTTTACCTTCCTTGGTACAAAGGTCTTCAAATGTATAAGATTTTTAAAACACTTTTATCTTTCTTTAAATTGTCATTAAATTCAAATATATTAATAAAATATTAATTATTACTTTTGCATACATCTAAGAATCAAAAGGAAAAATACAAGAAGATGAAAATATTTGATGCCCCTTCATTTGCTAGTAAGTTTACAAATACAAAATACTGATGTGAAACCTACTGAGAAGTTGTACATAACTCAAGGTTCATAGTATTAGAAGTTGCAAGAGGCTGAATTTACCTAACTTTAATTGATTTAATTCATAGAGATTCTTTTTTTGTTCAGATAGATCTGTTAGTTCCTGTAGGGTAGACAAAAAGGAATATTTGCATGTTTCCCATAGAAGTCAAAAAGACTGCAGTTCCTTAAAAAAGGCCATATTTATCAGCAGAGGAAAGTCACTGCTATGCAAAAATCAGTTGGTTGTTTTTTCTGCGCTCTGCTGGAGAAAGTGGAAATGAAAGGAATCAGAAAATAGAGATGAATAATTTTGAAATAACAGACACAGACACTAGGTGGGGATAGATGTCAAACAAAAAATATTGCTTGCAAAATGCACTTTTGCTGTGAAGAATCTAGGTAATATTACATGTAAGGAATGAACTGGGGATGCTTTATAAGTTCCCTGTGATTTCCACTTTCTTTTTATATACATCTAGAAATATTCTAGTCTGGGCTGGTAAAAATTACTATTTCCCTCTTTTTTTTTTTCAATTTACAACCTCTGCTTCATTCATCTGACACACAAAAGAAGAGGCTAAATAAAACATTCTTAGATTTTCATCAGCAATACACCATCAAATTTTAAACAGAGGTCCTCCATTAGTCTTAGTCTGCTTTGCCTATTACTGATACTTGAGGCTTTTCCTGCCTAGAGATGGTATTATCCCATGCCATCTATTATACTTGAAAATCAAGGAAGTAGCTTTAATGGAAGCAAGCTAGAAAGCCATTATGGTGGCTGTGTCAGCAGAATGAGAGGCTTATCACATGAAGGTAGGTGCCCATCCACCTATTCTTTTGAGAAACTCAAAGGGTGTTTAAAGAAGAGGTTTGAAACATGGGAAGAGACCAGCTCCTGTGGCAGGGTTCTAGAGGCTTCTTGGTAGATGTTCTCCTTGACCTCTCTGAAAATTTTTTGTTCTCATTCTCACAAACAACCCACAGCACAAGACCTCAGAGTTTCCCATCACTTCTAAGTGCTGGGGAAATCACAGATATGATGGAGCTGCAAACACTGATATGGCAGAGATGCATGAGTAAAAAGGAAAGAGATGTCTCCCCATTTGGGAAAGTGGAAAATTCAGGGGAAAAGCACAGCTGAATCTTCCCTTCAGAAAAAAATCTGGACCTTGTCTGATCTTATGCTAAATGAGTTCAATTTAAGTTAAATTGCATGCTTAAAATAAAAGGAAAAAAAAAGCTGAAACAAAGGTCTAGAAAAAGCAAGAGAACTACATAATCTTTCATACTGATCTGCAAAAAAAACCCCTTCCCCTCTAAAGTCAAGTTTACATACACATAGACTAGACTGAGGAAACATCTTGAGAGCAGTAGAACTTTGATTTCTCTAAACAAATAGTTCAGAAGTAACATCAAGAGCTGCTGACTTGGAAAACTTAGTGTGAAACTCATTTCTAGGATAATTTTAGAATAGAAGACTATATCCAAGCAGGTAGGATAGCTCTCATAACATAAACCATTTGAAATTTGAAGACAATTTTTTCCTTACATTTATTGTAAACACGGTACTGACCATGTACCATTTGATGTCAAATGGAACATTTTCTCTGGAACAAAAGCACTGGAGAGAAATGAGCTAATTATTTGGATAAATTAATTCCCTAGTGATGTTCAGTACATCAGTGACTGCAATGTTGCCAGTGAGTCCTGACACATCCCATACATTATGTATGTTATGGAATGAGAAAAGACAAGATTTGAGGTGCATTAATAATTGCCAGAGTGCTTATTGTCATCTGTGCAGCAGATATTTTTCAGGTAGCTGTCTGAAATAAAAAATTCTTGGCAGCAGAAGCATCATGTGCAGCATCTTCTCCCCCATGCAGCATCTGTACTTCTCAGGTGTCCTGGAGAGTCAAGGTCACATAGAGAAACTCATTTAGATTAAAAATCACCTTGAGAAGTACCCAGAGATCTTGTGTAAATTAGCACTGTGTTCAAAAAAGTTCAGCATTTATTAAAGGCTGTGAGAAAAACTCCAGCTATGCTGTTATAACAGGTGTCAAATGTAAACACAGAAGATCACTAAAATCATTCTGGTACAACCTCTTGAACAAAAAAACTTTAAATGTATTTTGTTGTTAAGAAGAGCAAGAAGACAGAAAAGATGGCAACTGCAGAGGTAACAAAGTAGTTTGCCACAGCAGTTATGGCTTAACTTTTCACACACAAAATTGCAAGAGAATGTTGACAAATGATTTGTCATAAACAGAGCACCTCTAGATCATGGTGTGGCAAACTAGGAAAAAAAGAAGAGAAAGAGAAAGGAATTTTAATCTGTGATATGCCTTATCACTCACATAGCAGGATTCAACATTTTTTCTATCATTTGGTTTGGGTTATTTTAAAGTTTACTCAGGTTTCCAAGAAGAGATAAGCTTCACAAAAAGGTGAAATATGTAAATATAGACTTTTATGGAAAATTATTAATTAAATAATTAAAATAACTAATTTAAAAAAAAAATAAAAGAGAGTCAGTAGAAAGAGTACTCTTGTTCTAACTCTCTGCATTAGAAAATGTTTTCATTTTTTCCTTTTCCTCATTCTATTTGCATTGTCATTCTTCATATTGTTGCAGTGCATTATATTCATTAATGATTCAAATACATATGAATAGTATTTTTCTAAATAGATTGAATTGGTGTGGTTTTTAAACCTGAAAATTTTTTTTAATTATTATTTTCTAAGGGAGATGATATTCTCCATTGGCTGTTCCTAAAAATTACATTTTGACCCTTAGTATATACACACATGTATGAGGACAGAAGGTTGTCACTCTCTCAAAAGATGGAGAGGAAGAGCCAGCACAGAGGTATAATAAATCCTGTCTGAATCCTACTCCAGGAAAAAAGCAGCTAGAACTATGAATTTATGATTATTCACCATGAAAAGACTAATTCTTGGAAAGCTTTCATATATAGCACTTCAGTTTTTCATACCTTTAAACATCAAGAAAGTAATTATGACCTGAAATTGAAAGGCATGATTTTATATAGAAGAGGAGTTACTGCTTTCCTCAGGGCAATTTGCTTCTCATTCTCCCATGGAGGTCAGGGTAACACTTGATCCCCTGGTTAGTTAATATTCCCTTCTGTTTGCATTTTTCAAAAGATGTTGGCACGAGCCGGCATCACTGCATCAAGTTGGAATGCACATTGGTAACCTCCAGTGACCACACATGGCTGGAATAGCCTGCTGTACTTTCAAACTTGTAATGGATGTTGGTTGACCATAGGTTCATTTCTCTGAGATTACGTTTTTCTGAAAGCTGTATTTATTTATTTGCTGTTATTGCAAGTGAATTGATTTTGTGTCAAAAATCAGACTGGTGTCTAAAACCTACTCTAACACCTTACAAACCAAGTTATAACATGCTTTCTTCCAGTTTCACAGATCTCATCTGATTTAGTCTTTCTTGAGAAGAGTTGGCCAAGAAACTGTTTTCACATTTTGAAACTTAGAGATTACTATCAAAAGAAAAAAAATCCATTCTATATCGAGGCAATTTTGAATACAGGGAAAAGAGACAAACCTAGGCAAATCAATCAACCTAAGGATCCCTTCCTCTGATTTTGAACAGTTTCTATTCTAGAGCAAAGAATCCTTTCCTGATGAATATTTAATTAAAAGATGTGAAATTCATTCTAAAGTGTTAAGAATATATTACAGTATCAAAGAGTCTCATCAGAAAATTCCTTATTTAGTTCTTACTAGAGAGCTAGGACTATAGAGGTCATTCACTGGCAAATTTTTAGTCTCAAATATGCTCACAAATGTCATTGCATCACTGATTTCCTGTCCTGCATTAAAAACTTGTGTTCCTTGGTCCTAGAAATTAATTATCATCACTGGCAGCAGCAGCTTCAACAGCTGAACACTAGTCAGTGAACAATTTAAGTCTTGAGCTAATTTTTTGCATTACTACTATCCTTTTCTCTGCTTATTTTCTGGACTCCATGGAATGTATGTGTCCATTACACTATATTATAAAATTCTAAATTATTCTTTTACATTCAGATAATTATTTTTTTTTTTTACATCCAGATGACCTCTCAGCTGTAAGGAAGATGAGCACCTATAGATTATCTGACATTTTTGTAACAGCAGCTGCAGTGGTTGAGTGTATCCTACAAGTGCCAAAAAAATCAAGGAAGATCATTTAAAATGAGACAGCATTAACAGGTCTGCTTCTTTTTGTATGGACAACAGTGCGAGTTGAGAGTAGTGCCAATGACACTCTGGTTCTTTATGTAAAACTAAAGAAGACTTAGCATCTTGATTTTCAGGTGGGAAAAAATAAAGAAAAGATGTTTTGACTATTTTCTTTCCCAGACGTACAATGGTGTAACTAAGAGGAACAGCACTGCAGTAACAGATACAGAATGATTTGCATCTTGAGGATCTGGCTCAAATCACTCTGTACGTAACACACTGCAATTTTAATAATTTTGCAGCTGTACTTTTTCTCAGAAAAATCAGACATCAGCTGTTTTCCAGAAGCTTTGGCTGCTGCCCTTTACCATTGCCTCTGCCACTCAAGGCCAACTGCTCACAGTTCGAGGGAAAAACATTCAGGATCTAAAATCAGTGCATTTCTCCAAAGACAGCAGAGCCCTTTGAAATAATTTCCCCATAATAAGAGGTGATGAAAAAATTATCCCAATTTAATTTGCTCTTCAACATTCATAATATACCATCTGGTATTTACTGCATGCCTTTGTAGAGTTCTTCACTGACTCCCCTGGTGTCTCAGCTATTTCTATGCCTCCTACCTGAGAGATGACCATTGACTTCAGCTGGCTCCAAACCTAACTCCTGATGTAAATTAACAGCAGTTTAGTTACTCTGGTGAACTTCAGCTTTGTCTGTAACCCAAGCTGACTATTACTGACTGCTGTTTTCTCAAAAAACATGTGAACAGTCTTTGCTTCCAACATATTTTTTTTCTTAAGACGCTACACAGAACTTAAAAATTTATAGAAGCAGTGTTTGTGGGATATCAGCCAGATGACAGGGCATCCCAAACACCTTGTCTTTCTATCTAAAAGAGATTTTTCCTCCAGAATTTGCAAATCCAGAAATTAGGAAATTACAAGCCATAACCTATGAAGACTGAATTAACCAAAAATAAGACATAGAAAACCTCCTCTGATTTAAAATTGAACAATTTTATTGAAGGCAGCAGAATGGCAGATGTTTAAGTGAAAGCAGAACATGAAGATTATAAAGATTAAGAATTTTTGTGCAGATTTTTTTAAACTGAGGTTTCTCTACATCTCATTTGATTATTTGGTATCACATTTTTGTGTACAATCCTTGCAGTATTTGTATAGAGAGTGATAGGGTTGTTTTTTAGGCTGCATTTGGTATGTGGTAGTAAAGTCTGCAAGAGCACTTAAAATTTGCGATTTTCAACTCCTGCATTTTTGGCATTAACAACAATTATTTACTAGTATTAATTTAAGTAGTATACTCTTCACTTCTAAACCCATTTTAAACCCACCTAAAAATATTAATCTGTAGATAAATAAACCCTGCTTCCTAGAAGATAAGTGAACTCAATCTGTGTTTTACAGGTCAATACACTGAGGCTCAATAATGCTAAAGATGTTCAAGAGTGAGACAAATTTTATTACAAGAGTTGACTTCCAAAATCTATAGCACGACAGGCATCACAGGCAATTCTGCAGATTTCCTCATGCCCTGGCATACCCCAGGCTGTAAAGCAGCTGATCACACAATGTTGCTCACTGTCTCACAGAAACCTGCACAAAGCAGCACAGAGCATGCATGCAGGTATGTGGATGTGTACTCTAGCATAAACTTAATCCACTATGTAAATACACACCAATTGATAGGTTTTTGTAACACTACTACACCTATTTCACACATAACCACTTACTTATCTGCTTGTCTCTAGGGATATGCTTAATTTTAAACCTAAGAGTTCGTCTCCAAAACACCTTTAGCCAGTATAAATCATGCCCAGTGATGCCAAATGAACTTGGGATTCATGCCCCACACCCCCTTCCAAGAGCTAACCCTATAGGACTTCCCTCCAATGCAGCCTCAGGTCTCTTCTTCTCCCTGATCCCATTGCTGTCCATGATGAGTCCTAAAGCAGGAGGAAGGCCACAGAATATCACACCACGGACGTGAAATATCAGCCTAATATCAGAGGGCATCAGGCGTCAAAACCAAGGGGGTTATGAAGGCAGCTGAGAGAGTCCTTGTTCCTCCAGGCCCCTCCTGCACAGATATCTCACTCACAAACCCTGCCTGCCTGATTGCTTCTCAGGACATTAAGTCAAGACTGCATGCACAGACAGACTAAAAGCTCACTTTATTCCTGTAAATTATCTCTTTACAGAGGAATTGAATGGTTTAGAGAGGCCCTGTGGGGGGGAAAAAAAAGGTGTTATTGCCTAGTGTTCCTGTTCTGCAACTATATCTAAGACTTCAAAGTCTACTTCAGTTCCCTGGCACCAAAACAAGGAGATTTTTTTTTTTAAATGAGCAAAACTCCAACCTTAGCAAGGTTGCACTACAGAAAACATGATGTGAATGTGAGACCCACCCCTGGAACTTATCAATTAACTGAACACTTAAATTTGTCTTGGTTAAAGCTCTGGTACACACCCAAGGGCCTATCTAAAAAATAATATTTTTTAAAAAGCAACCGAACCCTTAAAAGAACCTGAAAACAAAGCTACCCTCCCCCAAATCCCAGATATTTTTCTTAAGCCTAATTCAAGCCATTTGTGTTAAAAAGTTCTAATATAAACACACATGCACAGGCAATCTGGTTACCATGTGCAAGGTAAGGGATTAGGTTTGTATATGCTCCTGACAAATGAGAGCGAATTATTCCTCTGTCTTTGGCTAGTTTCCCAAACACTTCATGCAAAGTCTAAGCTTTGCCAGTGAGTTAAGGGTAAATTGTAGTTGATGAATTCCATACAGTGCCATAAGTTATACTGATTCATCTCTACTTGCATTCCATGGGCAATTTTTCTCAGGAGGGGAAAGTCCCAGACTTGTTCACTCCCTCAAATGAAATGTTAAAATTTTCTCAATTAAATTGTCAAACCATTTCACAGCTGCAGATAACATTTTTGTTAGCTTGTTTTTTAAGAGAGCAGAATGGCTAATCTTGTTTGGGGTTTTCGTTTGAGATTTTTTTATGGCAACCTTACCAGGAGCCACAGCATATCACAGCATGTCACAATATGCCCTGTTTCTTTTTGTGGCTGTTAAAAAGTAATATAAAGAATTCCATTACTCAGAGAATTAAAGATAGGTGTAGGCATAGGTTAATGAAAATGATTTTACTGCCTGTCTAGTTTTAATGCATTATGGTTGAGCAGCAAGCTGCTATTAGAAAAGTAAGACTTTCAAATACCATCTATAAAAATATACACAAAAATCCTAGTAATGTTAATTAAAGAATATAAGGATAAGTCTTATTAATGATGGCTTCCAATCTTGCAGGACTAATAAATTATAAAATGGTTATATTAACCTAAAACAATTAACCTTACTCTATTTGGACATTACACATGCATTTATATACCTGCCAGGAATCAGATTGATAAACAGATTTTTAAAAAATCCTCGAAAAAACACAAATAAGAAAACACCTTAAACTCTTTAAAAATATATTGAAATTAAAATACTTTTGGGAAAAAATATGGACCATAGAAATGTGAATTGTTTATTAATAGCAGGAAAAAGGGAAGCAGGAAAAGGTCCTTTCCATGGTATTATTTAGGTATGAATGCATAAATATAGATATGCTTTCTATCACAGTATTATATGTGAATTTGACATATTATTTAACTCTTTACAGAAGTAAAAAGATTTTCCAAAGATTTTTCTCCCATCTATGCCACAAGATGTTACTGTGTGTGTATATATATATACATATTATATATACATATAATACATAAATTACTGTTCTGACACACACATTAAGATAAATACATATTTAGAAAGATAAATATTTGAAATACTGATATTTGATGAGTTGGTGTAAAAGAATGTGTTTATACATCTGTTTTTGTCTGAAGAATATTATTCTGTGAAAGGGAGAAGTTGAGATCTACCCTTGAAGAGTCACGCTGTAGTCAGGACAAATACCTCCAAGCCCAGAAGAAATAAAGAAATAGTAGTAAGTACATGAGTGATTGATATTATAATGATAGCCAGGAGAAAATCCAAAGCTTCTATACAACAGCATTCTTTATTCACTACTCTCAAATTTATTGCCTATGTCAGGAACATAAGGAAACTAGCCAAGACTTAGATTATTCTTCAAGCCTAGTAAAAAACTAATTAAAAACATGGTGTGAAAGGACAGCATATTTTATTGAAAGGAACCATAAATAGTCAGTTTTCTTAGCTCTTTTGTTCTCCTAGTTCTTCTGATTCTAATAATAATTAAAAAAAAAAAAAAAAAAAAAAAAAAAAAAGAAGAAGTTTCTATAAAAGCAAGTTATTCAGACTCCACTAAAATTATTTCCCCAGACTGTAGAAAGAGTTGTTGCTGAGTTCTGGCTGTACATTCAGGAACATCAGGCTTATTGTGGTGAATCTAATTTAATATGCTCAATTGTGCAAGTTTTTCTTCTTTAATCTTGTGTTGCAAATACTATGGACTCACTTCATTGTAGAAATTAACTTTCTTGCTCCCCATCAAGTGTATCAGTATTAAGAGTGGTCCAAGGACAACATTCATTGCTTCTGTAAGATGGAGAAAACAGTGTCATTTCACATTACTTTTAGTTTAAAAAAGTTGAAGCAGATTTACCCATGCTTTTCCAAAATATTTCTCTTTGGGAAAAGACCAAATCTAGGTATTAAAAATGTCTAATGACATAGTAAAAGACCCTAATTACAACATTTTAGCAGTAAGAATCTTAGCTGAGATTATGCATATTCATTATTTTATGAATCCATAATTTTATTTTATCAATCCATGTGGTCAGATATCCTTCTGCAAATCATTAAATCTGAAGAAAACAACATTTCAACATTAATAATAAGAAAATTGGACTGAGGAGAAAAATTAATTAGGTTATGGAGTTATAAATTTAGTTGGGTATACGACCAAGGTAAATATTGTCTTAATACATGCAAAATATTGCTTAATCCCCAAGTACTCTAAAACATGCAAATAAGATGTACAATCTTGTGCTATAGTTGTGTACCAAATATAAAAGTGAGATGGGAAATGTCTTTTTTTTTTTCTTTAAACACCTGTTCAGGAAATCTAGATGAAATGCAGCATTGTGGTGAAAATGTCATTTAATATATGAAAAAAAACCCCAACACAACCCTCCAAACTTTCTGCTAGATATTTTTGATTTATTTCATCTAGGTATTTGTATTTTAAAAGAAAAGGCTGTGTTTAGCCTCTTTAGACATTGAGGTGTATCTAGATTTCTTGCCAGCAAGAACATAAACAGCAAGAAAATAATCACCAAGACATTAGACATATGAATTACTACTGAAAGATGACAGATGCCAACCCATTTGTTTTGAAGTATGGGAAAAAATAGAGCCTTTAAATTAAGTTTGAGAAGGCTGAGGTACCCTCAAGTTCCAAGAATAGCCAAGACTTAAAAAATAATTAGAAACTTTCAGCAAGCGTATATCCTGGTGTTTTCAGCTTGGAAAATATGACAACTTTTTATTTTGCTCCTCCATGTGATGCGTGATATGACACAAGATTGCAAATACAAGTAAGTGCCCCTCCCCACTGGTTTATAACCTGACTTGTGTTTCTCACAAGTCAGATGACATTCTATAACTGGGAAAAACAGTAGAATCATTGCCATGGTGCACATATGGACTGGGGTTTTCTGAATTCCTCTGAGTGATCAAGTGTTTTAAGATATTAAAATACTAAGATAATAATTAAGACTCAAATAAAATTCACTAAAACACCCAATACATAAGATAATCAAGAATAAAATTTAGGGTTCAAATATATTATTACAATAAACTTCACATTGCCAACACTCTAAGGACAGCAGCAATAACAAAATCCAGGAATCCAGTCTCCCAGCCTAAGTATTAGACCATACACAGTATTCCAAATAATCCACATACAGTACAAGAGGAGAGATTCTGCCAGTGACAGTAGGGTTAGTGTGTTTGTCTGACAGATTAGATGGCACTTGAAATGACATCTAATGTTAAGCCATTTTACTATTGTCAAGATAAAAGGAAAATTTTGTATCTACACAAAACAAGGAGTATAATCATGCCTACGATGCACATTAATTCTCACAGCAAATAGTCAATATCCTAATTCTCAGTAATGTTTACTTAAATGATTGCAATTTCTCCATGCAGGAGCTGTTCTCTACACACAAAATACACAGCATGTTGGAAAATACTACTAAAAAACAAGTCTTTACTTTTCAAGTCAAGTAATGATAAAAAAGGTTCAAATTATATTTTCTGAACTATCCAACTGCCTGTGCAGAAAGACATTGATGTTTAGGAAATACATGTCCATACTGGAAGACTTTAAAATGATGGTCTAGTTACTGTGCAACTAGAGCACTGTAATCCCCATTCTATTAAAAAATACATGAATGGGAAGAAAATGTTATGTCTCTTGAGAAATACCCACAATGTATCTTCCCTGCTATATGATTATGCAAATTCCTACTACAAAACAATAAACAACCTTTCAAGAAACATTAAATTTAAATTGATGTTTCATAAATTGACAGATAGACATTTCTAAGATTCTTCTGCAGCCCAAACATAATGATTTAATGATTTGAAATTTTGTGGATGCTCTAGAGTAGGATGTCTAACCTTTCACAATCGTTAAAAAGGAATCCACTCACTTTTCTGCTGCCTCCTGTGCCTCAAACACAAAACATTTAAGTATTAACTTCTCCCCTCTTGTGGTGTAGATGGAAATGAAAGGTCTAGTCCAAGATGGATTGTTATGACAATAGGGAAATACACCATATGCACATTTCTGTCTGACTATTTCCAAACTACTTTAGGTTATGTGAAAATCTGTCCTATAATCTTTCTAGCCCTGTACACACTGTAACTTAATTTTGGACAACTTTAGTACTGGAAAATATCTTTGGGGTGGCTCTTTGTTCATTAAAGCCACAGCACATCATAATAGAAGACCAAGTATAAACAAAACAATTCCAGAGCCTTCCATATTAAGGAACATGTATTTCTTCTCCCTTTCTTTCAATAAGATTAACCCAGTCTAATTATATTTTTGGGTAAGATTACAGAAAATCTCACATTTCAGAAAGGTTAATTCAGCTCTATTATAATTTCTGAACAATGGCCTGAAGTGATAAAATTTGGCTTTGAATTTCTTTCTCCTGCAGCAGGCAATACAGGCAACTTGGTATTTAAGGACTATAGTACCAGATCTGTGGAGAAGTCACCAGGAAAGTAACTCCTTTTTGGGGATGATGGTCCTGTTTTTTGGAGGAAACAGGGACTATTACAGAAGGTCGTGCAGCTAGTTATTAATTTGGAAAAGAACAAAGAGGCAAATGTGTTACCATACCAATCACAGGATTCATGTTGTATTTCATTCATTTGAATAACGTATAATCTTCTGTGGTTTTCCAACAGCGAAAATTCATAGTCTTTTCTCCTTTCCTTTCCTTTCCTTTCCTTTCCTTTCCTTTCCTTTCCTTTCCTTTCCTTTCCTTTCCTTTCCTTTCCTTTC